>CAJUYG010000495.1:92478-105590 GCA_910591675.1 Galerucella calmariensis
CCAGTTAAAAAAGTTACGAATCCTGTTTCGCCGAAATTCTGTTCAAATAGACTAAGGAACTGTTCAGGAAATAAAGAAAACACCGAATAATAGTCCAAAAGCGGCTAATTTTAAAACTGTGCACGTTTATCGAACAAATGTATCGTGACTTGTGCCATGTAATGTTAACGCTTATTTTAAATCAGTTAGTTTTTCCCAATTTTAGTTATACTCTGTTTAATGTAAAACTATTTTTATTTATATTTTTGTGTCTAAATAATTTTGAAATTTTCTCAGTTGAATATCGTAATGTTTTGTGCTTTTACTTTTACAAAATATTAATTTCAATCATTGAGAATATCTCCTAGGAATCCTATGTCAATACATTTTTAGTATTAGTGAACGTAGCTCGCTATAAAATTGAAATAATATGGGCTGTCAATTTTATAACCTTTTGATTGTATGTGAATTGGACTAATGTATATAGTGTTGAAAAAATTTGAATTTCATATATTTTTATATTCATTAATTAGTTTGTAACAAGTTAGATAACAATTTTAGTGTTACATGTATAACAAAAATCTATGTATACTTTTATTATTCCTAACTTAAATATAATTTGTACGATTTATTTGATTTTTTTATTTCGAGCGCTTAGAAGAAAATTGGTAGAAACACACTAACAGCTATTTTTTGAAGAATTACTGCTCGTCGTACATATACATTGAATTTCATTGCACATTTAAATAAATTTGACACAATAAATACATTTTGGTTTGCATTCAAGAGTTAAATCTTTGATTAAATGAACAAGATTAAATAAAAAAAAAATAACTAAATTGATTACATTAGCCAACATATTGCTATACCGACTATGGTTAAAATAATACCCTTCTTGGTGTGCGTCATCGATTGTTAATCTTCTAATACATTACGTAAGAAGAAATGGAAAAAAGGCAGGTCTGTGATTAATGCTAATCAAAATATCACAATAAAGAACCGTTTAAATGTATTACAAACGTTAACCCTAATCTTTGACTTACAAAAATTTGATTGGTTGATGTTTAGATTACGCAACCTATCAATCGGAAGCTCAAAATACTATGGAGGCGTTAGTTTCGTAGCGGCAATGTGTCTTACGTATCTTTCTACTGTCACACTGACAGTTCTCGCCAGGTCTGTACTTTGTTGTTTACGGTCAATTATCATTTATGAAAAGTGAATATTAATCTTATTGTTATATTTATTTGAATAATACAAAAATATGCATAGATACACGGAAAAACATCAGCATTTTGAAAGTACTCAAGTATTTTCAGTTAGGAAAAGAAGCTGATGATTGTTAATTTCATAGCCTTTTCGAATTTGGCTGAGTTCGATCCTGATGATTTTGTTTATCAAATTTAAGGTTAGCTAAATGTCAAAATAGCAAATGAAGTAAACGACATGCCGAAAACCCGGATATACGTCACAATCGATGACGCACACCAAGAAGGGTATTATTTCAACTATATGAACTACTTTTGTGGGTTGCTTAACAGTGTATTTATAAAGGCTAAAATGAATGAGTTTGTTTGCTTTAGTCGGTATAAAATGTAAGTAAGTTTCTTTTTCGTTAATTTACCAATAAATTAACGAAAAAGAATACACCACAAGGAATATACAGAAGATAAAATGTAGTTTTTTTATAATACCATATTTGGAACAATGGAACACTTCAGCTCTTTATACTTTAGGAAGCTGAATAATCCCATCTACAAAAAGTTTTAAAATTATTTGATATTTGACATCAAACATTATTTTCTGCACATGTAATCTCTGTTTTATTGAAAATATCGGACGAAATAGTTGTCGTTGAAATGTTGGACAGAAAATATCAATAATCGCAAATTTTTCGACGGATAATCTTCAAAATAGGTGAGTACTATCCTTTAGAATTTTTAATAGGTTTAAATGGGCTGCGACAATCGGTGGGAAACGAGCGTTTATATGACTCCACGTTACGCCATCTGTCGATTTCACTGAAATAACAAGAGTTTTCTGTTCAACACGTGGTTCTTAATAGTTATTTTGATCTTGCTCGAGTCTATTTGAATTTGATTTAGTGCTTTTTTCAACTGTTTATTATAATAAAATTAAAAAGGGTCATATAATTGTTTATCCTCGGGGCGACTGTCAAGTAGTGGACATTTCTTTTACCTACTGTTCTCTATCTGCATTAACTCTACTCCCGTAATTCCGCATGCTTTGTTAATACCGAGAATAACTGGTAGAAAGATCTGCATTTGTCTTTGACAGGTAAACAGTTATTCCGAGAATATCTCGCTAGTAGTTCCAATGAACCAACGTTTTGCAAAGCTGGAAATCCTGACATTTTAATTAACTGTAGCTTGAATTGTAATTGGTTTGTTTGATACATTAGCGACAGGAAGGGAATCCACTGAATTCAGAAGAGAATTTTAGTTTATTTTTCGTATCTTGGTTCGAATTTATGGATAAAAACGGTGTTAATAATGGACGATTTTTGAAGACATTAATTTTTGAACTTCATATCATTAAATTTATTTCAGAATGCCAAAAAATACTAGGGATATCATGCCTGTTTCTTCAGCAAAAAGCACTTAAGATATTCCAGTTCATCATATTTTTCAATATATCTGATAACATACTTATCCAAATTCAACTTTTGCTATATTTCACCCAACTTTAAATACTATGCGAATGGAATAATCTTATCTGCCCTCCTCGGTTATCCCATGAACTGTTATAGGTAACTTTGACTCTGGTTAATGTTTGTAGGACATAATAGTGACCAATTCTCCCACGTATGGCGATTAACGTGTTTATGCCGAATTGTAGAACCAGTTTCAAGTAAAAAAGAGATTATAGCATCGAAAAGCGACAATTCAAAAGCAGGTGATGGGAAAATCGCATTTTAAGGTCCCGTACAACGCTTTTTTAAGTACAGGTAAGTAGAGCAATAGCATAGTTTTTTTGTGTGCATAATTTGAAATTTATTTATAATAGGTATAAAAACAATGGGGGATAGAGTTTAGATTTATTTAACAGCTACTATACAAACATTTTCTAATGTTATACCAGTTTCTACATAGTAATGCAAATTACATTTAAAATTTGATTTAGTTAAATAATCCACACGTCCCCAATTTAAAACATTCTTACTTTTTCTACCAATTTCTTCTTTCTCGATCCGATTTAGTCCCATTGTAAGATCTCTTTGATTTAGTTTAATGTCTGCTTCTGACACGTCTTTTCGAAGTTCTCTACTTAAACCTGATCCACAAGTCGCCCAACTTGCCATTCCGCACATTATGTCAAAATTATTTTTGTCAAGATCATTTTCTTTAAAAAAGTCTTTTCCAGTATAAGGTACCCATCGGCATCTATGATGACAGCAAAATGTTAAAATGCAGCCTCTTACCTTAGCTCTGTTTTCTTTTATATTAATCAAACTTCTTATTGCTAAATCGGTTGCTTCGCCACAGAGATGTTTTGTTACTCCTATTATGTTAGAACATTTATTTATGACATCCACTTTATCTAAAATAAGAAAACTCAATTTAATTGTGAACCTCCCAGGCCAACACATATATCGATATATATTCAGAGTAGATTTCGTCTGATGCTGGTCAAATCATCAGCCTTTTGGATTTTTTGTGTTTCAATAAAATAATAACTCACCTAAAACTATATCTGATATATCTGCTCTTATCCTACAGACTTTTTCTAAATCCTTTCCTATTTTATTATCCTTTTTATGTTTTGGTGATGCTCTCTCAATAAGTAAAACTTTTGATTCCTCATTGTTTTCACATGCTTTAGCTAACCAAAAACTTAATTGTCCTTTACCCGCACCAAACTCAATATAACATGTTGCAGGTTTCATCATCTCATATTCCCCAATCAATCCCAAAATTGATGATACTTGTTTTAAATGTTTTTTAGTTTTAAAACCATACTCAGGCTTCAACATTTCATCTTCTAGTAATTTGTTTGTTGAATAATTTTCAGCTACAATACATCTGAATTATTTATTGTGGGTGTATTGAATAACAACACATTGCAAAACTAGCAAGTTTGAAATAAAAATTTTAAAATAGGATCAAAAACAGTTATCACAATATAATACTTACAAATACGTTTTTCTACAAATTTATTATAAACACTGTTCACTTTAGAAATTGTTTTTACTATATCTTCTTCCGAAAATGTAGATAATAGTTTATATGAATTGTCTTCATCTGATTCAGCTTTACAATTAATTCCTTTGGAAATATAGGGACACGTTGGTAGTGGTCTGGCATTACATATTTTTAAATGCTTGTTTAATTTATGAGCATAACAAGTGTGTTTGCCATCTAAAGGGCAAATTATTCTAGTTGACGTGTTTTTACTGATTTCAGAGTCTGGTTCCACATCTAAATCAATTTTTTTATGTTCACCACAATATTCCTCTCCCTCTTTCACCGTCATCTTGCAAAAACGTTTCTTTCGTAAAACAAAAAAATTGCAGTGGTTACTAGAGTTACTGTTTGACCCCTTTTTTCTTTTTGGAGGTTGAGGGTGTTCTTCAGTTGAATTTACAGTATTTTTATCGCTGTCAATTAGGACAGGATCATGAGCATTAATTTCCATAATTAATATGGTACTGCAATAGTACTATATTAAACAATTAACGATACAATTTATGCTTTCGTTCAACAAATTGGAAACAAAATATAAAAATTATTAAATGTCAAACGTAACCAATAAGTTGAACATGTGGGGCTATAATCTTCTTCTGTTCTACTGATTTGATGTTTATATCCTGGTGGATAATTTGCTTAGCATATTTGTATAACGTTGTCTCTTCCTATACAATATTTCAGTTCTATATTTTAAACATAGCATCTGCATATTATAAAAAAAATTTGTAGTTATTAAGGTGGCTCCACATATTCGGATATTCGTCAGATCTACGAATATATTATCAATATATATATATATATATATCTACCTATTTTGTTTTCATTTGGCTTTCATCAGTATATTTTTGAATGCACTAAACACAAATCGTAAGCATAGATGTAGATTAGGCATAATAATTATGATTTAATTCTATGCAAAATTGAATGAAATGAATTGCAGCTTATAAAATAGTGAACATCATCCTTTAACAATAAACCGAAAAATGTTTTTGGGAAAAAAATCAACACATGAACTTGTACAAAATGTATTTGTAAACTTCAGTAAAGGGTGATTACAGTACAATAATTTAAACCTAAATGTAGAGGTGATTATTCAAATAGATATAAATATTTATGATATATTGATATCTGTTAACACATTGTCATTTCCGGAAAGTACTTTTTCTTGATGATTTCTGTACTGTTGTGAAATGCGTTCTTCCAACTCATCCAATGTGGAATTAGCAATACACTCTCTAATTTTCCTAAAAAATCTTAAATAATGATGAACATTATGTATCATAATCAATACAGGTGCTAATAGTTCTTGAACACTTAATAAATGATGTATATAAGCTCTAGAATATTTTGTACAAGTAAGACATGTACAATTTTCAAGTACAGAGCTAAAATCTTCAGAATATCTAGAATGTCTTAAATTTATTTCATAATTATTACTTTCTTCATTTGCTTCTATGTTGAATGTTAAAACAGAAGAACGCTCTGTAAGAATACGACAATAAGAAGTATCAAACATGTCGATCCCCATTTGTACTAGCTTTAAAACATTCGAAGGGTTCCAGCAGCCTTGAATTGAGCATAATTTCTCTTCTGGCATATGCTTCAATACAAATTCTATCACATTCTTCACTTCATCAAAAGGTAAAAGTTCTACTTCTGGGCCATTATTATGCAAGCCATCTATTAAAAATCCATCTATAGAATCTACTTCCTGTGATAATGACTGTATACATGTTTCTCTAGATTTAAGACAATAACCTCCCACTATAGAGGCCATAACAAATTTATTTTTCAGAGATTCTGAGGCTTTGTGTAATTTCAAACATTGCTTGACAAATTTAACTGTGTTTTCAACTGATTTAGAATTGCGTTTTTGGGAACTACTTGCATTTGTGTCTCCATCTGCTAACAGGTAATACATATCTGGTTTAAAATTTTCAACTAAGTTCATGTACAATTCAGAATCGTACAACACTTTCCCATGTTTTGTCCAAATAGGCAATCTATCTTTAATGTGATACCCCTGTTTATTTAAGCTGCTAGGATCATGTATAGTTAGACAGGTTAAACTATCCTTATTTCCTATAAAACTTGAAATACCTCCATTATAGTATTCAACTGCTTCTTGAAAACATTGCATGTTTACCAAGGATAATTGTAAGATTTGTGGTTCAGTACTAACTAATTTAAAGACTTCATGAGTAATATGTGGAATGTGTCCTCCTTGAGTATGTAAAAGAACTAGCGGCGTTTCTATTTCCACATCAGGTCTACCTTCAATATTGGTTAAAACTCCTAATCGTGGAGAACGTCTTCCTATTGTTCGAACACAAAATTTCATGGTTTCCAAAATGTCAATTGATTTTAAATAAAAAAACAAAACAAGATAACCAGCAAAACCAGTCAATCAAAGTTTTTAAGGTTATGTTCATGTGCTAATCTCAAGGGCCTCGACCTTTAACATCAAAAACCAATATTTTAATGAAACTTCTTCCTTTTTTGAGATATATTCAGAGGGATCATTTACCCACCACTCGATTAATTGCCCCTAATCTACGATTAATTAATTGAAAATATATTTTTGTGTCTGGCACATTTTACTCTGGAAACTCACTTGCTGCACAAAAAATATAAGTAGTAGTAAACATAGATAATATACACGGAAGGAAATGCATTTTTAGATATCTTCTGTAAGTTCCTTGTGGCATTATTTATTATTTTTTCTCTTATTTTTAGATAATGTAACACTAATCAATTATTTAGAAATATTTTAATGGTAAGTTATGTTATGATAATGCATATACATGACAATGTATGATAGTCCTCTTTATTAACTTAATGAAATCCTTATTTTAATTTAATCTAATTCTATGACAGCACTTTTGCTGTGCCACTGTTTTTTATTCTCATAATAATTGATGACAATTTCGGGGCACCTGGCATTTACTTGATTAGCTGGAACCAAATCTGCTTCCTGACAATTTTTCCACATCATTAAAAACATTAATTCACCACTTGCATCTGTAGCTCCTACAATTTTAGCAGGGTCCAGTCCCCTGTCAAATCCTCTTGCTCTATTATCTTCAGTTATATTTTTCCTTTTTGATTTATCTGGATCGTCTGCAAGGGATGTTAATTCAAATTGTGCTTCATAAGCAGCTATCAAGTCTGGACAGTCTAAGTTCTCCTCTGGTTCCCATGTATTGTCTTCCCTTAAACAAATTTTGTATTGCAATACCAACTACGTATTATTTCATTTACATAAAGTGGAATTATAACTTTGTTTAATGTCATTATTTGGACTATATATAAAGTACATACTCATTATAACCCTTCCATTTCAGTAAGTATTCAATTTTGCCGTTTCTTGTTCTTTTATCCAATATTTTTTCTACTGAGAATTCTTCAGTAGTTCCAGGTGCCTCCGAGGTTGCTGGAGCTGGTTCTTGAGCATCGTCTTTGCCTCGAGCTACAACCAAAAGTTATACTTTCGTTATATAAGGTAAATTAAATCAGCTTACTTTTTACCATACTCGTATAGAAATCTTATTTATAGTATTAAATGCTATATATTCGAGTACAGGTATTATATTTTTTGTTTGATCACAAGTTAATATTCATTAACCTATAACTTCTTCTTCTTTATCCTTTAGTGAAAAGGCTTCGTAAAGTTGGCCCACTATCTCAATTCATACATCTAGTTCAGCCACCAGAGGCACTACGTTTTGTATATACATTTGGTACAGACCACATATGATAGGAAGCCACTACATTTTACAACAAAAATGTCTTGCAATTTTTCAAACGGCATTATCTTCGTTAAAAATTATCGTATATGAGTCGTGAAAAAGCAGGTGGAAGCATAAATTCTCTGGTTTTCAAATGGCTTTATCTTTGTTAAAAATTATCGTATCGGAATGAAAAAAAAACTGCTTGAAGATAAAGTCTCTAGCATAGAGAAATATAATATAATTTTTGCCCTTAATGTCGATGAATATCATCGAATATCTTAGTATA
This sequence comes from Galerucella calmariensis, assembly GCA_910591675.1. Classification (NCBI taxonomy): domain Eukaryota; kingdom Metazoa; phylum Arthropoda; class Insecta; order Coleoptera; family Chrysomelidae; genus Galerucella; species Galerucella calmariensis. The sequence goes on from CAJUYG010000495.1 coordinate 100,683, forward strand.
TTCACTTTTAAGTCAATATAAATGAAAATATCCAAAATAAATCATACTTTGGTTGATGTGAATCTGGCTTCTGTTTGTCAAAGTCAAAGTGAAAATGTCAATAAGAAATATACATAAATATGGTTTATTTACGATAAAAAGACGATGACGTCAGTTTTAGTTACTTTCCTGCTTATCAGAATAAATATTAATTTACCAACCGTAAATACAACTTACCCTCAACAGCCAGGGCAATTTACAGCTAACGGGTTGGCAAAACTTCAAGACGTTGTCAGATCAACTTAAGAAATTCCCCAGCATGTTTTGACGTTTATTGACATTCGATCATCGTTTAATGTTTACAAGTTTTTTTGGTGCTTTTAAATTCATTGTTTCCTTAAGAATAAAAAAACAGTTATTTTCATAACTAATTATTCAGGTTAATCTGTAGTGTGTAGTTTAAAATGCCGAAGCAGCTGAACAGTGAATGTCAAGAGATGGTAACATCTTTGTTCAGCTATTTTGAACGAGAATGCCGAAATGGGGGCCCGCTTACTGCTGTAAGAGACGTGAGTAATAGTATTCACTATTTGTATTCCTTATTATTAATATTATTCTTACATATTTAAATGTAAATGGTTAAATGTTTTTAATGTGAGGTTAGGTTGATTAAACTTGATATATTATTCTTTCATAAATTGAAGTTATTATATTGTAGAGAGTTGCAGAAGCTTTACAACTTGGCGTTACGATTGTTAACCGTATTGCCGCCAAGAATATTAAAGATGAACAGCCCAAAAGCCCACCTAAAAAGAGACAACACATAAAACCTACTGTTGAAATTGATAACTTTGATCAAAATGCTTTCTGAAATGTTATATACGAAATGTATAGAAACTGTGAGTATATTGAATTCACTTTTTTATTCTATTCACAATTAACTAACACAATATTTTTTCAGAGGAACACATAACCTTGAAAACTTTTAGTGAACTTGGAAGAACCTGCCACAATTGTAATGGATAATGCAAGTTATCACAGTACAGTGATCAATAAAGTACCAACAACAGCTACCAAAAAGGCTGATATACAGAACTGGTTGATACAAAATTATTGAATTTAGTTAAACTGTAACTTGATATGAACATTATTCAATATATTATGGTTATACTGAGATAACTTATTTTGTTTAAATATATACATTTTTGTAGGAATAAACCACCAACAGTATATGAAGCTGACATATTATTTGAAAAATATGGCCACAAAGTGCTTAGACTTCCCTTACCACTGTATGTTCAACCCAATTAAACATATTATTTGGGGCATAGTTAAAAAATTTTATAGAGATCATGTGGGAACTGATGGTTCTTCAACAGAACAAGTATTAGGTGCATGGAAAAAGTCTTCAGAAAAAGTAACTCCTGATATTTGGTCAAAGACAGTAGAGCACACAAAAAAAATTGTACAAGATTGGTGGGATAGAGAAGTAGTATTCGATAGACAGGATGTGACTCCACTTATTATCAATTTTGACAGTGATGATAGAGATAGTGATGATTTTGTGGTGGAGTAGTGGAAATCTTGTGTTTTATTTTTTGTATATCTTTATCTAATTCACTTTATTTCCACCTTTTCAAAATCACTAATAACTATTATTGAATTAATTAGGTACAGTTATTTTATAATACACAAATTAAAACAAAAAACGGCCTGATTTTTTTTAATTCAATGAAGATTGCCAAATAACAGGGTGGACTGTTTTGAGTGGCCCACTCACAAAAAAGAAAAGTAAGTAGTTCTGAGATTATTGTGGAATTATTTCAGAGGAACATAAATGTTCAGATTAAAATAATTGTATCGTAATAACCAACCAGTTTACCTATTTGCTATAAAATCTATATTCCCAAGTTATTGTTTTCATTATTAACACAAGTAAAACTGAAATACAATATAAAATCAGACAGGTAGTGACTTAACCTAATTGTCATGCAATCTTCAAACTATTAGCAGAGGGAGCAGAGACTTTGGGCAGGTCATTCCAGTTGTTGATAAAGAAATGTTGACTTTAAATTTCATTACTTCAATTTGAGTTGGTGGATTATCACAGCTATATATAAAAAGTCTAAAAGCACACCTACACGTGGCCAGCTACCGAAGTCGATATATTATTTTTCATTCTATTTTTATAAAAATAAATATAATAGATATTGTATAAAAAACAATATTTAAATTTGCATGAAGGTGATTGATTCCTTCTAGCGTAAACCCTTAAAGTGCTCTTGAAGATGGTCCTATAGAGCACAGAATAAGGTATAAGGACCTACAGTTCGTCATTTAACCCTCTTCTATGTAAAATAATTGAATGTTAATTCGAATATAGAATGATTGGTTACTGTTTCCTGTATCTTATCCATAGTTTCTCATGAATAAATATTTATATTAAATTAATCAAGCCTATCATACAAGCCTTTTATTTTTAAATAAATATTCTTGACTTACGCCCTAAGAGGCACGGAACAATGAAAAAGAAGAACTGTCAATCAAACATCAGATTGACTTTCCTAGTTTTCGTTAAGTGAAGGAAAAAACTACAGCTTGGCAACATCACAATATTTTGTTTTGCAACGTCATCGTCTTTTTATCGTAAATAAACCATATTATACATTACAAATGGTGAGTAGGATTTAAAATTAGTTCTGCATATTATAAATTTATTTAGGATTTCAGTTCTAATAAAGTAAATAAAAGTAAGTGAACCTTTAAAATGTCATCACTAAATATAATTCGTCATGTATTGCAGAAAATTGTAATAGTAAATATTTTTGTCCACTTCGCAATTGTAAAACATTTTTCAAATCTCCATTTGATATTAATCAAAGTGAACAGTGCTACAAAAGTTTAGAACTTCCATCTACATCCAATGATCAAAAGTAGTTGAACATAATAATAATACCCAAGCTTTTGAAAATACCGTATTGCCTGTATTAAAATGAAAGCTTATTTTTTCTAACTCAAACTCAATTTGGAACATCTAACTAACAAACTGTGTTTGGAATCTAGTACTTTAAGTAAAATAAATGAAACTTAGTGTAAATAATTCATCTCTTAAGAAGAATGTATTATATTAATGAAGATCTGAGTTATTTCAAAATTAGATCCAGCAGGCTTAGATTTCAAAAAAAGTAGTACTGTTAACTGCAAGAAACTTTCGTGGTCAATAACATTATCCATTTATAAAAAGGGACCACAATATGATGTTTTGAAACGTTTTATATCTTTGCCCAGTAAATCTACTTTACAGTTACTTCTACGATCAGTGCCATTTGAAACTAGAATTAATAAAGCAATTTTTGATAGGCTTAAAGAAAGGGTTGTGAAAATGAAGCATACCTATTGATGAAAATTATGTCTTGTTATTTGATGAAATAGCTCTATAAGAGCAATTGACTTTGGATGTGTCTAGCAACAAAGCTATAGGCACAAAAATTGGAATTCTACTGAGGATAGGGTTAAACTTGGCTCAAAAAAGTTTGTCACCTTATAAATTAAAAAATAATATGAGTAGTAAGAGGACTAGGAAATAAAAATAATGTTTTTTCTTTGTAACTTACAGTACTGTTTTATTTATTTTGTTTCAGACCTGCTCCTGCCTTCATAGAAATAGAGAATCTACTTTCTTTTTTGTTGTTTTTGTGAATAATTTTAAAATAATGTGCAATTTAATGTGATATTGGATTAACTTTCTAAATATAAAGTAAGTTTAATAAAAATATGTTATTTTTTGATTCATAATATATAAATATTTGATAAATTGATGGTAATATTGATGTGGATTATTTGTTATGTTATTATGGCAGTTTAATAAAAATTTTAAATTTGTGTTGATTTCTCATTTATCTAAATTATGTGTGTTAAAATTGTTTATTAATTATAATCATTTCATTAGAAAAAATAAAATATAATTTTATTTTGCGTAATGAAATAATTATATATAATAAACAATTTTTAGACAAATTGTGAAATTCACCTACCCACAATCCAAACTAACCAGTTTAAATATCCCGCCTTCAAAAATTAGTTCCGCCAGTCCTTCCTGGTGCGCTTCGATCAACGTGATGCCAACTGTTACTACAGGGTCGACAACTCTCATTATATTATATTTCTCTATGGTCTCTAGTTTTAAGATCTCTAAATATATTTTAAATTTTGTGCAACCATGATTATTAGCGTAAAATAAATTTTTCGAAATTGTTTAGTTTTTTTTTTTGGTGTACAGACTTCAAGTTCTCAAAATCTAACGGGATATCCTTTTCCATTGAAAGTCCAATATCTTAGCAAGAAGAGGTCGAATCAAGGTCTACAGAAAAACAAGTTGAAGCTGAATGAGGGAGTTATCTGGTCCATATGGTGGCTAGGACGGAAAAAAACTTCTAAGTTCCATTTTTATTGTATTCATCGGGATTGGGCGATGGAAATTAATTTGAAAAATGTTTTGTCTAAAGATCTGAAAACTACTGACTTCAAACTGTTTTTTACGACTTATTTCTAGAACGAAGATACTGCCATTAGAAAAAAGGGTAGGAATTTGGAATTATTTTTGAATTTTTTCTATCAATTTTGTTCATTAGTTTACATCCACATAACCAAACTGTCCAAATGATACTTACTTAAATTTTGTTTAATGCTCCATCCACTGTCAAACTAGTTCTTCTTATTTTTGAATATTTGTTAAAACAAAAAAAACAATTCTTTTTAAAATGTTTTATTGCAAAAAGTAGCCGAAAAAACAAATAAGATTTACTTATTTGAAACAATTGTAAACGAGCGTTTTTATTTTCACCCAATCTTTTTTTACGACTAATTGTCCATATTTTTTTAAAAACTCTTCGCTTTCATATTTCCTTGGCGTTTCCTTATTTTTCACAT
>CAJUYG010000495.1:116496-144404 GCA_910591675.1 Galerucella calmariensis
TTTAGTTTATTATCAAAATGTTCTAGTACAACGTAGTCATAGCATTAATGGGAAACACGTAGATGTGAAGAAAGCTTTAAGTAAAGCAGAAATGGACCGTGCTCCAAGAGGTGGTGGCAGTCGAGGTGGACCTATGGGTGGAGGCGGAAGAGGAGGAAACTTTAATCAAGGTACCAAAATGAAAAATAAATTTTTATACATTGTGTGATGACTAATTTTCTTTTCAAATTTTTATTGAATTTAAGACAAATTTTGGAATATTGAGTAAAGTAGTCATTGAGACATTTATCAGGTACAAAAATTTCATTTATAGATAAAATAGAAAGTGGGGATAATTATTTTTAATGTTGTCTCAGCAATTGGGTTTGTAAAACATTTTACTCCAAAAGTAATTTGTTTAAAACTAGTATGTGCCATCCTAGGGCAATAAAAGTGCATTTATTGTGAATTTATTTGAATCATTGAAACATTGAGTTTATAGTATGCAGTTATATACTATTGATAAGCCAATATATACAAGAAAAAACGAATTGACCAAATGCAAAATGATTTAATTTGAAAAATGATATATGTCCTGTACAGAGTTGAAATGTTGCCAACCTTGGCATGCAAGAAACAATTTAAGTTTCCCTAATATGGGTAATGGCAGATGCGGGGATTGCAGTTGATGAAATGGATGACTAGTTAGCTAAAGAAGGTTCTAAAGGTCCAGAACAGTTTTGTGGAACCATAAATGATTGCATATTAGGGGAAATCGAGAACATTCAAAGAGATTACAGAACAAGGTTGACAAGAAACTTTCAACTCGGCTATTGAAGACAGTTACTGGCCTGGTGACTGGACACTGCACAAAATGGACAAAGTTAGTTAACCTATGTGCAGCAAATGTAAATTCTACGATTAAACACACTTTGGAGAGGAAGCAATACAACCATTACAACTACTGAAAATCTTTCCAGTCAAACTCATGGCCTATGTAGAAAACATGAAGCTTCTGAAATGGAAGTAGATAACAGGGGAAATGGTACAAATATTCAGTTCAAGTGCCTGGGCATTTTTTTGTGTGTGTTTGGGAGCCGTTCTGATGCCGGGAGCACTGCAGCCTGTTGGCTTATTGTACTCTACTCCCACATTTATTACACCCATCCAGTTATCCCCGTACCTTTGAGTAGACGATATAGGTCCATTGGATGTGTGCCATATACTTTGGGTGGCACATTGGCTTCTCCGAAGGTTGTTTGTCTCCTCGAGTCCAGTGCCTCACAGTCGGATAAGATATGGGTTACGGTCTCGGTGTCCATGCCACAAAGTCTGCAGCTGAGGTCCTCGTTATATAACCCTATTTTATGCAGGTGATCTTTTACCGGGTATGACCCGTTAAATAACCTTTAATAATTCTTAGCTTATTCCTACTGATATTCAGTAGTTCTTCGGCCCGTTTTACACATGTGTCACCTATGAAGGTTTTACTGTGTACCTGTTTCGGGGTTTTCCTCCACTGAAGTTTATGTTGGCCTTTGTACCCATTTTTGTATTTGCCCTCGGACTACCTGAGTGCCTGGGCTGCTGAGCACAACTAAAAAATTTGTGAATGACCAACCTTTGATTGTATAAAAAAGCAGTTAATTGAAGATTAAAACAGAAATTGTTTGTAGCTAAACAAATTTGTGGTGAGGTATTTCTCAAAAGGTCTTTAAACCTTGTACTGTCAATAAGAGGATAGTGATAATGGAGTCATATCGGTTATGAATGTGGTGTCCTGATAGATGTGAAAATCATCCAATCATCTACCTCGGCCAGATAATACATGAAATAAATGAAACCAAATGAAAATAATGATAAATGAATGAATAAATGAATAATGATAAATGAAAAAATAACCACTTTTGAAATTTGTTGAGTAGCTTAAAGAAATTCTAATTGAGAGTACTCAATAATTAAATTTGCTAATTGAAGAAACAAGTGGATGAAGGATCTATGTAACAATTTTTGAAAACTACGTTTTTTACCAATGGATGATGGTTTTAAGTGCATAAAATTCGTTTGCGATGGGTTTCTTCGTGCTTCTGTGTATCAAAATAAAGAAATTTTCACGTGATGAAGGGTCTATGTACATATGTTTTATCACTTATAATTGCACAAGTGGTTTGTATTTTATCGGGTAAATTTGGGTTGTTTAATGAGAAACTGTTTCCTAGCAATTTGACGAGAATAACTGTCGACTATTAAAAACATGACACCGAAGGTGGAGTATTTTTAGGTTGACAGTTATTTGAGTCAAATTGCTAAAGGAAACAGTTTAGAATTTGAACAACCCAAATTTACCCAATATCAATACAAACCTCGAGTAATTTTGCAGGACAATTTAATGAATGAGAAATTTGGAAACATATCAATGCAAACTTTATTTATGAAACATTAAAAATAAACACATTTTTATTTTAATGTACAATTCTTAAAAACGCAGTTATTGAAATTCATTCTAGGAACAGTGATATTGATGAACAAATGAATAAGTGAAAAAACCACTAGTGTATTTGCCGCTGTCAAAGTTACAATTGCACTGTGGCATATGCGATTTTTTATACATGAATTAAATTGTCGAATTAATAATGCATAAAGGGTTTATGTACAAATAATGTAGGCACTTAAATCCTTCATCCACTAACTACTGTCAATAAATCCTTCATCACCCAAAATTTGATGAACGTGAGAGGAAGAGAATGGATGAAGGGTCTATCAAGTGCACATGAATCCTTCATCCATTCCCAATAAATGTTGACGTTTTTTTTGTATATTCAAACGTTACATAGACATCTGAAGTGATTCAGGGGCCGTTACTGATGAACATCGAGAATCATAAAGTTTGCATTCGAACAACAAAAGAGAGATAGAGAGAAATCCCGTTGTAAAAATAATGTATGTTAGGCAACAATTGATCTGCAACAAACAATGCCTTAACCAACTTAAAAACTTCAAAGGCTTTTTATCTTCGACAACTTTTGTTTTATAACCAAAGCGTACATTCCATAACTGCCAGTGGCAAAAAAGCATACTTTTCCACTTGAACCGAAAATTTTGCTTGTAAAGAAAGTATTGAAGTTGGAAGCTCCTTTTACACGTTTGCCAAGCTTTAACAAAATGACATAACGCCAACCCATTTGATATTATGGTCCGATTCTTGTAGTGGCCATAATAAAAATTTCAACATTATTAGGCTATATCAATATATGATTTTGAAAGGTATTTTTACGAAAATTGACTACAAATTTCCCGTATTTGGTCACTTTTCCTTAGATTCAGATAGAGACTTGGGCAGAATTTAAAAGAAGCTCAGAAAAACAGAAACTGTATTCTTACTAGATCATTATTGGGATATAATAAAGTATTTAAGTATGAAAGGTTCCATTGTTACCGAAATGACAGACCACTTTCAAAACTTGGAGGAAATTGCCCTTAAACTACATTAACAAACAGAACCAAAAATACCCTCAATAAGAAAGTTAATTTTAGAGACAGTGTGAATTAGAGTTGAAGAATATGGTAGCTATCTTTATAAGACATGTTTGGATGATTATACACCATTCCTTAAGGTAGATCTTCTAAAAGCTGGTCACAACAAAATTCAGCCCGGAGAATATGAACTTACAAACATTCGAAATAAAACACACCCTTTGACGAGAGAGAAAATGTTGAATTTGGAAGAGCAACTACTTAGTTTTTGTAAAAGATCCATTCAAAGTGTTTTACCGCAACATAATAGAAAAGTTCCATATAGAAAATACAGAAGAATAAAAAAACGAAAAACTACCTAAGATTTAACATAGATGAACCTTTCATCGAAGTGATGTTAATTTTAGTTAACGGTAGATTAGTGCATAAAGGATCTATGTACATTTATTTTCTTATTTTTCTATGTTTCACTTCAATTTTCGTTATTTAAATATTATCTCTAAATTTGTATTAATAAAATTGTTTGATCCTGAAAAAATTAATTTGATTAGTCCCATACAAAAAAGTACCAATTGATCAACTTATAAATCATTTTACTCGAAATTATTTTTTTGTTAAATGAATCCTTCATCCACTTGTGTCTTCTATTATCAATAATGATTTATTTTGAATATTATTTATGTAGGTGGTGGCAGTGGTGGAAATTGGAACCGAGGAGGACAAGGTGACTGGAATCAGAGTGGTCCCGGTAGTTATGGCAATGGACCATGGAATCAAGGACCTTGGGATAACCAGGGCTCTGGTAATCAAGGGGGACCAATGGGAGGTGGGCCAGGTGGTCCTTGGGGTCAAGGTGAGTTTTTCACATATTCTAGGGTGTTGAAAATATTTATTTATAAGAAAACTGAATGTACTCTTTATATAGGTGGTTACAATCAAAATCAAGGTCCATGGAATCAAGGTGGGCAAGATGCATTTGGTAACAACTACCAACAAGGTTATGGTGGCGGTGCAATGAGAAACAATTACCAACAACAAAGGTCTGCTCCATACAGTAAGTTTAATTCATTCTTCTTCTTACATTTCATAATAAAATTTTATTTCAACACAGATTCTGGTGGTTTTGGTGGTGGTGGTGGATATTCAAATGGCAACCAAGGAGGCCAAGGACCAAGGAGATTTTAAACCATGTAAGTGCACTGATCCACTGCTTGAAAAGGTTGTACAAATTAATTTTGCAGTGCAGGTGTACGTTTCATAGTTTCATATCGGTTAAGAGTATTTATATCCCATTTTTATATTAAACAATTAAGTCGATTGGGAACTGATAGTTAGGGAAATTTATAGTGTTTTAGACCAAAAACAATAAATATATACATATATATATATACACACATGCAATTAAATTAGTAAACTTATCGGCTGTTCCTGTTTGCTAATGATTGAATTGATTGTTTAAAAATTGGAATAACAAAAAATACAATAGGCATTGTTTGTGTAAATGTTTTAAAATAGTTTTTTTTTAGACAGCATTAGTATTTTTTATTTTTTGATTTATATATCGCGTTAGAAATAGGTTATTAATGTAAATGTATTCTGAATATTTATTAAAGAAATGTGGTAAAATAATTTAGTGATTCTTTATAACATTCAGGATGATTAGGTTATTTAAACAAAATAGATTTCAGGTAAATCACAGGTAGGATTTGTTTTTGTCAATTTAATGGGAACTTGATTTTTTTTTAATTAAAACACAGCACTCATTATACTGAAATATTTTTTTCTATATTACGAACCTACTCCTTGCTTCTACTCTAATTCTATTTCACTTCACTATATATTAAGGTGTGGCTCTTATCTAGTTCCATTGCTCCTATATTATTTTCTTCTTTCTGTAATTCCCAAAATATCCATTCCTTTTCCAGCTCTTTATCAAATATGCATCTTACATTTTTATGATCCGAGTCTTTTCCATATGAATTGCCTGTTGCATTATATTTTTTCCATTAACCTTTTCCTTGTTTAGTTTTTAGACTTCTGTAACTCTTCTTTCTCTTCATCATTAATTGTTAATGTCCTTCCCTTCTCGTTTTTCTATTTTTCCTCTCGTGGATTTTTCTCATCATTACTTTGTTTTGCTAGGCCCAGGCTTATAAGAATATTATGCAACGATCATGTAATAACCATTACATAAGAGTTGCATACGCTATTTTTTCTACACCCGATAAATCAAAAACCATAAATTTTATATTTTTATTGAACACTGGAAGGCTGGTTTCGAACCCGGAACTCATACTGTAGTCTAGTCCAAATTGAGCGCCTTAACCCGCTCGGCCACGTGTTCGGTCTATGAGTTTGCTCCAAATTAATGAAATATACCTATCATGCATGAGTCGAATGGAAAATGTAATCATGAAATTTAAAAAAAAATGCATTGTTGGATAGATACTTACTTTTAATAACTAAAACCGTTCATCGGGTGCTCGTAGATAAACTTTTTTATTTGTTCAGGTGAAAATATTTTTGCTTTTTTCCAACATATCCTTCGGACTTTCGCTTCAATAAAGCTTGTAGTTTCTTATATTTAGAAATGTCTATATCATGGTTTATATTTACCAACGTGTACTAGATGAGAGTTTCCATCAATTCTTGAAAATAAGCAATTAAATCATTTTTGGAGAATCCGTCCATAAACCGTTGATAAAGTTTTTCGTACACTTTCTTAGATTTTTGGGGCAAAATATTTTGAACTGCATTTTCTGCTTTCTTCGATATGTGTGGAGGAGTCGATGGTAATTCTTCTATATCGCTGATATCAGACATTTTGATGAATTATCCAATTTTAGTTAGGTATCTACGAAAATTTAATACGTACTGATTTTGACATTTAAAATAATTACATAGGAACCTGGATAAACGTCAAATGCACAGCATGCTTGATTGAAAAATTATGGGTTTCTATTGATTAAAAATCTGTATCGTAATGGGTATCATTATGAAACGGATTATGGGCATTAAGTTCATTGTTATAACACGGGTGTAGAAAAAATATCTTATATTATCTTATCTTATACCTTATAGGCCAGTCTGTATGGGTCATTTTAGACCAAAAGTACAAGTAATTAGCAATACAGCTGATTTTTTTTATAACTACCTTGAAGTAGTGAAGTAGGTAGATTAATATGAAAAAATGTTTACCAGTCTATCGATTTCCCAAATTATGATGAAAAAAACATTTTTTGAAATTCTTCAATATTTCACGCTGGGAGGAAGGTGGAAAAGAATGAAAAATATCACCGTGTTGGGGAAGTGCTTTGCAAAAAAAGGCCTCCTGCGTTTTTTCGTCCGATCAATGAAAAAATTCGGTAAACTAAGTATGTGTTCCGCGACTCTGCTGCACGGGGACCTACTTTCTGAATTGCAGAAAAAAATATAAATATTCAATGAGAATTTTTTTCAATCTTTGGTAAGAGTTGAGGTTGTTAATAATAAATAAAAGGTAATAAATTAATTTCAACATATTTTTATTGGAAAAAAGTATGCAAAAAATCATATCTTCAAATTATATATTGATAATCTTTTATACCTTTTCACTATATACATTTTTTTCGTTGAATATTGATTTTTATATTACAGGAGTATCGAATTTTATATTGAAAAATAAAGAATCTCTACAAAAATTGCTATTTTCGCTTATAATACAAAAAATCATTGAATCCAAAAATGTATGCGAATATTAATCAATTTTGTAATTATATATTTTTGATCTTCGAAGCTTCCCCAACATTTCTACGCAAACCCCATTGAAATTACTCCAATTTTATCAAAGTTACAGTATTTAATATATATATTTTCATGTAAATTCAAGATTCCTAAAGTTCACAAAATAATGAAAAGTGCCGTATTTCGTAATTAGGAAAAATTAATTATCCGTAAATTTTATTCATGGAACAGACCTCAGTTTCCATTTTTCGAAAAATTGTTTCAATACCACCTTATATAATATATTTTTTATTGAGATACTTTGTTTTTGATTAGAATATGATATTTATATTATATATGAGTAATTTGCTAAAAATAATGATGTGCTATGACAAAAAAATGTCATCTTAAAGCTGACAGCTCTTCAAAACGCCCTATTACAATTATTTATATCTACATTATAACTGTACAATAGTTTATAATGTACTCCGCCGCGCTTCAGAAAATAGAGTCGCGCGGATGCGGAACACATACTTAGTTTACTGAATTTTTTCCGGACAAACCATTGCTCGGACGAAAGAAACACAGGTAACCTTTTTTGTTGCAAAACACTTCCCCTACACGGTGGTATTTTTTATTTTTCATTACCTTCCTCCCATCGAAAAATATTGAAAAATTTCGAAAAAAAAGTTGTGATTTTTGTTCCTAATTTTGGAAATCGATAGACTGGTAAACTTTTTTTCACATTAATCTACATACTTTAAGGTACTAATGAAAAAAAAAATCATCCGTATTGCTAATTACTTGTAGTTGTTACTCCTATCGTCTGGTCTATTATCTATTTTAGTTTGTTTCGCATTATTTTTTCTTTATCGCATTCGCAGCTTTCACACTGCTTTTATCTTTGGCTGCACCTCTATATTTTATTATTTTAATATTCATTCCTTTCAGTTTTTCTTGATTTGTAATTTGTATTGTTAACCCATTAAGGACCACATTTTTATATCTTTTTTTTCTATTTCCAACCACTGCATTTTTCATAATATCGTATAGTTCGTTAGTGATTTTTTCCAGTCTTCTTTTATGTTACTACATAATAATCCGTAAGCCCTTTGTTTTCTTCTCTTTCTATTTGAACTTCCTATTGTCTATTCCAATCGCATTCTTTATCTTTGTCTTCTAAATTTCTTCATGATAATATTTAGCAACTGAAGTATTCCCACCACCTTCTCTTTCCTGCATGGACTAGAACAAAAGAGGTCGGGTATAATTATTGCTTTTCTGCCTGTAACAAGAGATTTTATAAATAATTTATGTTTTATCTTACATTCCAAGACAAATATTCTTTTTAAAATTCCATTTTGGTTCTTATAACTTCATCATAATATCTCATTAGATAACACTATTGATCACACTTTACTTAAATATGACAATCGTTACAGGAAACTGTATACTTTGGTAAGTTTATCTGAAGCTGTGAAAGGAATGCAGTCGAAAACATTCGATATTGCCACTTTTAACTATGAAAAAGCTGAAGTGCTACGTAAGTAGTGATGATAATTAGAAAAGGGACTTTTTATTATTAACAATATCAATAATATGATTAAACGTTAATACTTTAATGTGCTTATTTCCTATTAACATTATTTTTCCAATTTATGAATGTAAAAGATGGGCACTTTTCCAAATTTGTTATGGGATTCTTCAAGCTCTGGCAGCGTTGTACGAAAACCATAATTACCACACCCTCCGAATTACATAATTGGTGATTTTTATCGAAAGGCCAGACCAGCTGACTTCTTTTTGTCAAGCGCGTGCGTGTGATCTTCCATCTCACTTCGTCAATTGACTGATACCTATTGATTTATCCAGTGGCGTTGGTATTGTCAGTGACTTTTGTATTTTCAATTTTACTTTGTAAAATAGGTACCGTACGTTTATGACAGATATGCACCATGCTTCCTCCCCTCTTCCTCGATTCCTCGTAGCTTCATATAAACTTGCCAAATTATAATATTGAGTAATAAATATCCCATTAAGTTGACAAAAACAATAAGCAGTCTAATGAAATTACTGAAAGAGCAGTTCTTCACATGGTGAGGTGGATTTTTATTCAGGTCTGAATTATAGGATTTTATTAGGACCGACAGAAATCATGACAGTTGTTAGTGTAGAGAAAAAAAAATTAGAACAGTGATAGTTCGTGAGTTTGAAAAGCTTATAGGTATGTATTCTTCTAGATTATGTTAGGTTCAGAGTTGGGAAATTGAAATGTAAGGCATACAATTTATTAACAAATTTAAACATATCGTACTATTAAATAAGTAACAAGATCAAATATTTCTTTAAATTTACTGTATATAATATAGTTTTCCCATTTATCCATTTTAAATTCTTTTATTGATTGAATAATCACAGTCTTTTATTAAATAATGGAATGTAACTACAAAAAAGTATCCTTACTGAAATCAAAGATTACAGAATAAAAATATAAGATGTTTCACTCGTTCGAATTTATCGCGTAAAGCACCGATGCCGCTGGTGACTGTCTGGTGACTTGGGTGGTACAGTACGTCGCTACGTCCTTACTTGCATTTAATTTGGCATATTATACGGGACGTCGCCCGTCGAGCGCTGTTATTTTAAAACGGTGTTTATTGGTTGTTCGTGTTTTATATTTATGTTGTATAGATTTTTCAAATTTATTAATTAATTGTTAAAATGAGCAAAAAGTCATATTAATGTTTTTTTCTTTAATAGCAAAGCTTAGACACTAAATATTTTGTAATATTTGCTAATAGAAAATTACGGATTTATTTTTATAATAAGGATATTATATAAGCAAGTACATTAAGCAAGAAAACACAAAAATTCAATTCTATAGCTAACCAAAGTGGAATTGGTCAGTTCCTTTTGAACGAATTTACTAAATTTTCTTTTCATCATCCATGTAACCAATTTCCTTTCGAATATTATGCAAGTCTTTATACCAGAGTCCGTATATATTTTACTCTCAAATGTATATTGAAAGATTTGAATGACAATAGATTAAATTTAACACATAAACCAAACTCCAAACTTAGTATTTTACAACATTCATAAATTTTTTTAATGAAGGTATCCTGCAGCTGCTTCTCTTTTTACTGTTTTAACCTTGTCAATCCAAAAAATACGCGTTATTTAAAGATCAAAATTTAAGATTTAGTGGCCCTATTATTCTGGTGGCTAATGAGTATATTTAATTGAATTTGTGATAAATATCTGCTAGCTTATCACAAAATTACTAAGATGCTGGATAAAAACTGTGAATTGATTCATTTTTAAAATTTAAGTTTATTTTTTACTTACCTTTTTAAATTCATATCCCGAACATTTTTCGAAATAACATTTAAAAATAAACCTTTGTGATAGAGAATCCTATTAATTTGAATATATATTTCTCCAATTACCCCTGTATAGCTTAAAATAAAATGAGCTTTTCGAACTTATCTGGTATCTACCAGTCTCGTTATTGACAACAAAAGCGAGCCGTAAACATAATTTATGAGAGCAGCGTCCGTTTGGGACAGCAACTTGAATCAAACCGCCTTGGAGTGAAACATCTTATATTTTTATTCTGTAATCTTTGCTGAAATCCTTAGCCTTGTATGTATGTATATTAAGGTGACATTTACTGTGACCTAAAAGATCTGCCCCTTACTTTTACTTAGTTCCTGGAGAAATTCTCAGAGTACCTTTAGTCCTATTTCCTGGAGGAATTTTTTGACATCTGCAGGCTTTAACTTGGGTAAATGTCCCTCTTCTATACAGTAATCTCCTATGTGCTGTGCCCTAGGATTTTGAATGGCTGTGCAATTTGCAAGTATCTAGATGAAGGTTTATTCTTCCTCCACTATTTTGAGCTTTTTTAGGTGCCCATTCAGGACACAATACCCCGTTAGGATCCCTGTTAAAACTCTTAGTGCAGTTTTACTTTGACATGCATTCATTTGTAGTCTCTTGAAAGAATCTTTTGATTGTCTAATCCCAACTAGAAATGTTCAATGGTCAGATCTTCTCTTTTTTTTCTGATTATGTATTTCATCCAATCCTTTCTATCCTTAGCCTTCCCTAAGATAAGAACTAGATTGGTCTAAGAAACCTTTTTATACCTATATTATACTTGTTATTTTAAAAAATATTTAACTTGTATGCCTGATTAGGACAAGCATTTTGTTAATTCCCAACACTGGTTAGGTTAGAAGTGTATTTGTATGGAGTGGTATAAAAAAACTGTTTCGATACAAGGCGTTAATATTACTTTAATATTTAAATAATTTCACTTAAAATAAACGAAAATTTTTAGCCATGTAAAGAAAAATCTCGTACCACTCTTTAATGTTTATATTTGGCTCAGGTTTAAGGAAGCAAAAATAATGATAGGTTTATTTTTGTCAGGGAATAGTTTAGAAGTTAGGAAAAACCTGGGTTAGGTAAGATAGGAATATTAAAATATGTATATTTGAACAATTTTAACTTTATTTCACTGAGGCACGGCGATTTCTATGATAAAATTTGTTAAACTATTCACATTTCTCGTGAAAGTTGATTTAAAATAATGGCTCTACTTTCAACACATTTCAGATGTCTTATGGATAATTATATTTTTATTTGCTTATTAATAAATTTTTTTTTTACAAAATGAAAGATTAACATTTCTATTTGTATACTTTTTGAGACACTATGAGAGTAAATATAATTTAAGACTAATCATTTAACCAATGTCAGTAATACATTATTTATTGAAACTTCATTTATATTTATGGTTATTAAACAAAAAAGTAGAGAAGAAATTGTATAGACATTATTTTACATCCTGTAGAAATGTTAATTTCATGATCAAACTGTAGCTTTTAAAATTTTTGTAACATAAATTACGGTCACCAAATACTAACATACAGGGTGGGGCAAACTTCTGACATCGGAGGATTACATCGTTGTGGTGATAGATAGAACATGATAGTTTTGTGTGAGCTAATACAGTTACTGAGGGCACATTTTGAAAATACTTTCGATTCTACAGGGTGTTCCAAAACCACGTAGCAGCACAAACTTACATTTTTTTAAATGGAACGTACTATATTTTGTTTAAGAATCGAAAATATCTCACCGAGAGCGTTACAAAAATATAGCACTCTAATATATTATAAGGGTGTTTTACAAAGATATGGCCAATTATTAGCAAAAAAGACCTCCTCTTTAACACTCTGCAGAACAGTAAATTGAAATAAATCAACAGGTCTTTGTGTTCAAATGTCATACATACATCATTGGCTGTGCTCAGTATTAATTACTTTTTTTATCTGTGGCTTCTTTAATACAGGGTGAAACAAATCGCAAATCAAGCAATATCTCAAAATTTTTAAATGAATCACCCTATAAGTCTTTTTACAATTTGTTAGTACAATTAATAAACTTTCAAACGATGTAGTAAACTTAGGGCACTAGTTAATGGAAAATCCTAGATATTTTATGATAATGGTCAAAAACAAGTATTTTACATACACAAATTAAATGGTATTAAATTTTTACATGCAACATATTGTGAATTTTAACATTTCTAAGGCATAAATTCTAATCGTAATTTTGGATGCATCTAAAATATCTTTGACTTCTACTCTTACCATTAGAGGAAGGAAACAAGGAATTATGTTGGAAGAAATATTTTTGCTTACTGTAAGTAGGCTTATGTCATTATAGTACTAATAAATATAAAAGCAGTTTGTAGTCTTTACGAAATAATTCCTTAAGTCACCACAAACAGTATATCTTAGTTATGTAAAATGCAAGCTTGTAATTTATTTTCCAACTTTTTCTATTTTTGAAAAACTAACAATTATGAAAACCAACATTATAAGACTACTCACATTTACATAAATGAACATTGACATTTTATAAAAAGTATAGTAGTTTATGCTAAGTGTTCAAAATGGCGACCATTTACTTCCATACATTTCTTTTCAAAAACGAGATTCTTACTCTTTCCAACATAGCTGGAGTTATTGTGGAAAATGCGTTACGAATCCTTTCTTTCACGTCTTCTCTGGTAGTAGGTTCCGTTTGATACACAAGTTGCTTGATGTATCCCCATAAAAAGAAATCCATCGGTGTGAGATCTGGAGATCGAGGAGGCCACGAAATTGGTCCACTACGTCCTATCCACCTGTCATTAATTGTACTAACCAATTGTAAAAAGACTTATAGGGTGATTCATTTAAAAATTTTTAGATATTGCTTGATTTGCGTTTTGTTTCACCCTGTATTAAAGAAGCCACAGATGAAAAAAGTAATTAATACTGAGCACAGCCAATGATGTGTATATGACATTTGAACACAAAGACCTGTTGATTTATTTTACTGTTCTGCAGAGTGTTAAAGAAGAGTTCTTTTTTGCTAATAATTGGCCATATCTTTGTAAAACACCCTTATAATATATTAGAGTGCTATATTTTTGTAACGCTCTCGGTGAGATCTTTTCGATTCTTGAACAAAATATAGTACGTTCGATTTAAAAAAATGTAAGTTTGTACTGCTACATGGTTTTGGAACACCCTGTAGAAAGTATTTTCAAAATGTGCCCTCAGTAACTGTATTAGCTCACACAAAACTATAAAGTTCTCTCACCATAACGATGTAATCCTCCGATGTCAGAAGATTGCCCCACCCTGTATATTTGGTATTTATGTTTATTAATATATTTGTCATAAATGACAGTTAACGCATCATTTATCGGTGATGAAAAAATGACGACTGATACCACAGCGTTCACATCAATCAGATGACAAAACACGCGTTATCAAATCTGTATTTGAGTTTTCAATTTCTTAATAAAAGTATGAAATATAGAAATTTTTAAATTTCCCAACGGGAATCTATCTGTCTATTTTTTTTAATATTTAAGTGATACTTCAAATTTTCAAATAAATTTCTAAATGTACCTTGGTCATCATTTTTTGAGAACGCAAAGGGGTATTCGATTAAACGAGACATGTGAACTAAACTGTTAAGGATAATAATATGCTTTTCGGTTCACCCGGTACATAACGCTCTTCCTCAACATTAATATGTTTATTTTCAATACCGATTTATCAAAACGATTAAATGTGACTTTGATTATGAAATTGACTGTTTTCTAAACTCGCTTTGCCTTTTGTTCACTTTTCACTTATCTTCACAAAAAAGGATTGGAAATAAGCAGTAGTATTGTAACTTTATTTCATTAATTTTATGCCGCTGTTATTGTGATAAGGTGTTCTGTTAGTCAGAAATTTCAGCAGATTTTCTTTTTAGTTTCCTATAAGTTACCATACAAAAAATTTGATGACAACGTACTGTCTTTTCAAGACCTTTTTCGGGTTTTGTCCATTATCTCCTGAACTAAGGAGAATATTTTTCATTTTTTTGAACCATCTAATTTATATCTTACGTCAATTTAATCATGTCCACCCTGTATATGTTGTAGGTTCTACTTTAAATCCATTCAGTACAAAAAAATCTCGATATTCAAAGTAATTTATGAGAAGTTGAAATATAATCAAGCTGATCTCCAATTCTTTTATGTTTATGAAATATAGACATTTCAAAGTATTCAATTAATAATCATATACTTACAAAGAAAAAGTGTTCAACTTCCAATATTGATTCCATGTTTTATTAGGTAATGCTGGTGTAAAAAGATTTTGAATTTTATGTGGTGGTAATGAAAATAATAATTTGAATAAAATACTGATACTGAAATTTCTATATTTTAACATTGTGTCACAGGAGTGGTCACTTGGAAATCGTATAAATATTTTGACATTTTTTTTCTATCTAATTAATTTATGCTTTTCTTTTTGTCTGTTAGCGTCGACAAAACAAGAATGGTATTTTGAACATCGCAAAGGAATAAGTGAGTATGTGAAACAGGTAAAAAATAACCGATACCATGATAATTTTGAAATATTTTTATGAATATCCTGAATGGATAACAACGAAACAGATATAAAACAGGGAAGTATTAATTTCCTTACCATTGGACGTCTATTTTCTTATAGTTACAAAAGCATAAGTGACGTATATTATTTATGGTCAAACCAAAACTTTTAGTGCAGTTTTACTTTGACTTAATGCATTGTCTCTATAAGTACAGCTAATTTCATTATGGCTATTATTTTTTGTTTTTACAATGACTGTCTAAATAGTCGAATGGTTTTACGTACATTACTATTAATTACAAGACATTTTCAATAGGTATTCAAAGTAGAATATTTTTGATGCATTAAATGAATTCGATACATATTATTAGACTTTTTATTTATCCTTTCTATCAAGTTAACCACAAACGTCGGCAACAGCCAGCTTCGCTTACACATCCATCACTCACAGACGAAGAACTTGCTGTAGGAGTCTTATTATTGACAGAAGGAATTAAACCAGCAGAGAAAAAACATTTTCCAAATTCTTGGCTTGGAATAGTTTTTTAGTAGTCAGAGGGTAATTGAAGATTTATGCTAAGATTGCCATTTTTTTTCCCTGGAGCCGTCCCTTCGCCGGTACCACCTCAGCCTCCTGGGCTTATTGTGGATACTCCTGGTGTTCTGACTACAACCTATTCAGCCATTCCGTTCCCTGCTCATACAGGTTCTTTGCTGGTTGGTTGTAGAAGTCTTCTGGAGTCATTTGGGGTCTACCATACAGTTTCTGCCTTCTGTGGTCCAGCGACTCACAGTTGCATTGTATATGCAGAGCTGTTTCGGTATCCTTTTTGCATCTTCTGCATGTAAGGTATCCGTTGTACAGCCCTATTTTGTTTAGGTGCTCCTTTGTGGGAAAATGTCCCGTAAGTAGCCCCGTTATGGTGCGTAGTTTGTTCCTGCTCATTGAGAGCAGTTCTTTCGCCACTTTTTCTGATGGTTCTTTTATGAATTTCTTCCCATGTATTTGCCTGGTCGTGATCTTCCAGTATTTATTGTGTTGTTCCTTCAACCACTCTTTTAACCATGACCTCGTTAAGCATCTGGGGATGCCCACAGCAGGTTCGGGTCCGTTCATCTGAGTTGACGATCCTACTCTTGCGAGTTCGTCAGCTTTTTCATTGCCTGCGATTCCTTTATGACCTGGGACCCACTCCAGTGTTACACTGTTCCGAGTCGCCAGTCTTCTAAGTTCTTCGCCGCATTCCCATACTAGCCGAGATGTCACCCTATAGCTCTGAAGTGCTTTAAGGGCGGCTTGACTGCCACTGTAGATCCTGATCTGCCTGTTGTTGTAGGCTCTCATATTATTAGCCATTGCGCATGCAAGTATTGCATAGACGCATAGAAGCGTATTTGCCAAGCGAGACGATCCCTTCATATTTGCTCGTCTTGCTGTATATGCCCGCTCCGGTGCCGAGCTCATTTTTTTATCCGTCTGTATACCAGATCAGTTCATTCACTCTACTAAGTGGTGGTGCGTTCTCTTCCTCAAGCTCCTTTCGATCTTCGATGACAATCTAGAAGTTCTTGCGAAAGATATATTTGGTGGTCATGTGGTCTGTTGGCATTTTGAAAATGTCATCATCCACATGCCTTATCTCTGTGTGTCCTCTCCCATGTGCCACTTCATGATCTGATGCTTTTTCCAGTCGGGTTAGTGCTGCCCTTGCTTCGCACATTATGACACAATGTAGCGGAGGAAGGTCTAGCATTGTCTCCAGTGCCGCTGTAGGAGTGGTCCTCATTGCCCCTGTAATACCAATGCATGCAAATCTTTGGACCTTGCATAGTTATAGCATAGCAGAAGATTGTCTGATCTTTGGCCACCATACCAGAGATGCATATGTGATCCTGGGCATGACAACCATTTTGTACAGCCAGTGTACCATGCTGGGTCCAAGTCCCCATTTAGTGCCGTAAGTGCGTCTGGCAACCATGAAGGCTACCTCTGCTTTCTTGATCACGTGCTGGAGGTGTCGGTTCCAAGTCAAGCCTGGGTCTAGGATAACCCCAAGATATTTTACTTCATCCGACAATCGCATTGGTTCACCTTGAAGCGTCAGAGGGCCAAGTCCTTCCCTTTTCCTTCTTCTGGTGAACGCAATTATCTGTGTTTTCGAAGGACTAATTGTATGTAGCCCTTCTTTTACAGTTCAGCCTGTTACTACATTTAAAGCCATCTGGAGTCTGTCTCTGGTTGTACTGTTGAATTTACCTTGGGATAGAATTACCAGGTCGTCTGCATATCCTATGGTGTTAAATCCGTCTCTGTGTAGGGTTCTGATGAGCCCGTCCATGACCAGGTTCCACAGCAGCGGGGATAGTACTCCCCCTCCTGCGGACAACTCCTGGTTGCACGTACGGCCATTGTCTCCCCCATCAGAGTTGATTCTATGAGCCTGATTCTGAGCATGCAGTCTATCCACCTGCAGCTCGTGCCATCGATCCCAGAATTCCTCGTCGCCTTAGCTAAATATTCATAGGAGGTGTTGTCAAAAGCTCCTTCTATATCAAGAAAGGCTGCGAGCAATACCTCTTTGTTTTCCAGCACGTATTCAGCCCTTTTTATGAGTTGATGTAATGCTGTTTCGGTTGATTTTCCCTCTCCTTTAGATTGCCATTTAGTAGGCACCTGTGTACTTTAGGGATCGACTCGAGCGCTGTGTATGCTTTGGTCTCATACTTCTCGTTCGGTTTCGCCAGTCGAAAACTACCAGGTATACTAGGTATACCGTAATATATGTGGTATACCAAGAAAAAATCGCCTAGTAGGATGTTTATTTTAACTCTATAGTATTATAGCAATTTCGCAAGCTTCAACTAAACAATTAGTACCACTTAGTTCTGTTCTGTTAAAAGTGGTCGAATGCTATAAAGTCTTGCGTCTAGCCGACAGAGCATTTTTTGCTGATGAGAGAAACACTAATTGATTTGGTGAGCTAAGTTTTATTTATAAGTTCAATACCTATTTCAGATGAACGCAACACTTACTAATAGGTAGTCGTTTTAAAATGTGTGTGCTTTTTAGGAAATTGATTGAAAAAGTTTATTTTGCTGGAAAATGAAAATATTAGGACAATGCAATGGAGGAGCTATGTGTTGTGATAAGTTTCAACTGTAAGTGTACATAATTATTATTGATATTCTAACATTACCCGGAAGTAAAAATAACAATGGGCCTCTAATGAAAAGTACATCTATTAGAATATTGTCAGTTAAATTTTTCCAAAATTTATCTAGATTAAATCTAAAATAGAAGTTAACTTTTTGTTCTTTATTTTTCCTTACAATAATTGAAATATTGTTAATTTAACTCTTATTACACATTAAAAGTTTGAACCCTTACTACGTGGAATCTTTCCATAATTCTAAAATAAAATTAATTTATTCAACTATAAGCAGCAAGTAGGTAGGCAACTGATCTGGCATCAATGCATGCTTAATTGTATACCTTTTGGGGCTAACCTTGACAGATTTTTATATTGATTGACCTCTCAATCTGATCATAGTATTCTATGATTTACATTTCTGGAAAAAAAGAATACACTTGTTTGATTGATGGAAATTGTCATTATCACTTATCACATTAGAAATGCGAAGTCGCGCCACAAGCCAGAATATTTTTTCAGATATTCAGCAATATTCAGATAACGACAGTTTCCATAAATCAAAGAAGTGTATTCTTCTTTGCCACAAATCATATGGTTTGTGTTCTTAACCTGAAATGTAAATCATAGACCTTGCTTGTATATATTCGGTGTGTTTATATCGTGGTATTTTCTTTATATTAGACAATGGTGGTATATATAAACAAGGATCATAGAATACCTACTTATGTAAATTATAGAATTCCGCGATAAGATAGAGAGGTCAATCAATAATAAATTGTTCAAGGTTACTAGAAACTTACCTCTCTATCAGGTATACAATTAAGCACACATATGTGCCTGATCAGTTGCATACCCGCTTATAGTTGAATTGTGCCCTAATGAAATTATAGTAAGTACGCTTTTTCATTTATGTAAATAACGACCATGAATGACAATTTAGGAAGAACCCCGAATCCGAATGAATTTCATTAGTCCGATTTGTCTGGATTAGTAAGTTCTTTGGCTAGCTACGCCATTCGGCTAGACC
Organism: Galerucella calmariensis; assembly: GCA_910591675.1. Lineage (NCBI taxonomy): Eukaryota > Metazoa > Arthropoda > Insecta > Coleoptera > Chrysomelidae > Galerucella > Galerucella calmariensis. The sequence goes on from CAJUYG010000495.1 coordinate 135,786, forward strand.
ATAGACGCAAGTCTATAAAGATAGAGGCCAGAGATACAAGTAGAGGCAATAAAGTCAGTCAAATGTCATGTATAACTTTTTATTTACTCATGAAAACCAAAAACCAGATGCTGCGTTAAATTTTAATTTCTGCAAATAGATTTAAAATTATGGCATTGACGGAAACTGAAAAAAAGTCCGATAAAAGAGAAAAACCATTAACCAAGGTAATAATTCGTCGTTTACCACCAACTATCGATCAAGATACATTTCTAAAACAAATTTCACCTATACCCGATTACAATTACATTTACACCGTGAATGGAGACTTCAGTTTAGGTGAAAATTCGTTTTCGAGGGCTTATATCAATTTTGTGAATCATGAAGATGTATATAATTTCAAGGAAAGATTTGATAGCTATGTATTTCTGGACAGTAAGGGTAATGAATATTCGTGTGTTGTCGAATTCGCTGCTTTTCAAAAAATTCCTAAAAAACGTGGAAAAGCAAGAATGGACCCAAAAGCTGGAAGTATTGAATCAGATCCCTATTATATAGATTTTGTGGAGAATTTAAAGAAACCACAGGAGGAATTGGATGAAAAACCAGAATATTCACTTCAATTGACTAGTTCAAGCGAAAATAAAAATGATGTTACAACACCACTTCTTGAATTTATAAAGAATAAAAGAGCCCAACGAATGAGGATTAGAGAAGTTAGAAGAGAAGAAAGGAAAAAAAGAGAATTTGATAAAAGGAGGGAGCATTATGATGATAGGGATTCCAGAAAAAAGATAACTGATGAGAAGTCTCCAATAAAAAAGTCATTTCAGAAACAAGAGCTGTTGAAAAATGATAAGCCAGAAGCCGAGGTAGTTAATATTACATTTATGTGTATAGCAAGTATTATTCTTGTATATTTTTAGGCTACATTAGAAGAAAAACCTGAAAAAGAAGAAAGATACTATGAAAAATCATATTACAAAAACAAAGATAGAAGATATGATGATAGGAGATTTGAAGACAGAAGGAAAGAACCAAAACCAAGGTTTCCTAGAAAGGAATATCCAGATTACAAGAGTGAAGAACGAAATGAGAAGAAATATGAATATCCTAAGAAAGAATTTGAGGCAAAAACGTATCCTAAAAAAGTAAAAAAATACAGTGAAAAAAGAGAAGAACGTAAGCTGGAAGCTCAAAAGGCAGAACAAAAAAAAGTAGATGAAGCAAAAGCAGAAGAGAAAAATACTGATGAGAACACTAGCAAAACTTTGGACAACAGCACTGCCAAAACTACTGAAAAAGCATCTAAATCAACAGATAAAGATAAAAAAGACATTGATCAGTTAAAAACTGTAGAAGCAACTTCTTCTAAAGACATTGACAGGGATAATAAAATTAAGGATGACAGTGTTGCACATAATCTACAAAAAAGTGAGACTCAAAACCAGAAGAGAATAAGAAATAAAGATAGGCCTACTATAGCTATTTATCGACCTGGTATGCTTTCAAAAAGAAAACAAAATGACACTGACAGTGGTGAAAATAAGGAGAAAGTTGAAGACTCATAGTTGAACATTGTTACTGTAAACTAATATAAATATACAGTTTGATACAGTTTTTATAAAATCATATTTCATGGTCATAAATACTTTCCAAACAAGTTAATTAATTTTCCATTTACCTTTAATAGTCCAGTAACTGAACACCTGAAAATATCGAAGGCTCCTGAAAAGTCGCTGAAGACTTCACTTTGGGCTTAGGTAATTTATAAGTCACGGCAGGTGTTTTTAAACGAGAAAGTTCTTAACGCGATTGAGTTTACAGAAGGGAAGGAAATGGCCCCCCAAGCCCTGGAAAACGGGTTTCTCGCTAATATCTGGCTAAATATGCGAATTTAAGAATTTTTCTTTCAATAAAAAATGAAGATCGTCTTATTATCTACAAAAGTGAATCCCATCATTTTTTTTGAAAATTCCATAGTTATCGAGATAATGAGACCTAAAAGTCTCATTTCATCTGCTGATGCTTTGCCTGTAGGAATTCTGCTGTCTATGCATCAACTTGTAAACGGGCGGACGAATTATTTCATAACTCTGCAAAAAATTGACATTTTCCGATGATTCAAAGTTCATCACAATGGGAAGACTCGTAACTATCATTCCATGTGACTTGCAGCTCGTTCGTACTTGACAAAAATATTTAAAAAAGCGGTCAATGTTTCTTTTCACAAGATTTTGAGACTATTTCATTAATTTGTTTATAATATATTTTTTAAACCTCTTATCCTAATTTTTTTATAATTGAACCTTAGGAGGTCTTGAATGATCTCAGAATTTTTTTTAATATCTTTTTTGCGTTTTGATAAAATATTGATTTGTTTATTTATTTATTTAAAAAAAAAGTCCGGTTTCCACCGATGTGATCAATTTCCCTGATTTCTGGAGAATGATTGGATTTTATTAAAAATCAAAAAGTACATTTGAAAACTAGACACTTTAAGCTTTAAAATGATATGCATTGAAAAGCTATATATAGAATGATAAATTTTGAAATCGCGCTTGTTCCGCAGATTGTACAGAACTCCGAAAACGGCTAAAAAATGTAAATAAAGAAATAAGTTATGAAGAAAAATTGGATAAAAGAATATTTTTTTTTAAATATGAACAAATTAATGAAAATCTCGTGGAAAAAAAATTTGACCGCTTTTTAAAATATTTTTGTCAAGTACGGACGAGCTGCAAGTCACATGCCACAAGCCACCTGCATAGACAGCAAAATTCCTACAGGCAGAGCAGCTGCTGAAATGAGGAGACTTTTAGGTCTCATTATCTCGATAACTATCGAATTTTCGAAAAAAGTGATAGGGACCATTTCTGTAGATAATAAGACGATCTTTATTTTTTTATTGGAACAAAAATTCTGTAATTCGCATATTGAGCCAGATATTAGCGAGAAACCCGTTTTCCAGGGTTTTTGGGGCCATTTTCCCTCCCTTGCGTAAACTCAATCTCGTTAAGTTTTTTCTCGTTTAAAAACACCTGCCGTGACCTACAAATTGAGCCCAAAGTGAAGTCTTCAGGGACTTTTCAGGAACTTTCATTTACTGGACTATAAGTAATAATTATAGTTTTGTTATTCAAATTTGTTTCATTAGGAATAGCCCACCAGAGGTGTATTAGGAAATACAGTCACCTGAATCTTTCGATATTTCGTAGGGAGGTAGAATCCTCCCTCTTCATGAGGCTGATGACTCTGCAGAATAATGATGAGGATTGTGAGGAGATAGAAATAAAGTGGGGGGCCAGTAAGTGTAATTAGTGAATAATGAAATTCCAAAACGAGTGTCCCCTGACCCCACGCGCTTTTAAATTATTTTGTAAACACCAATATAAACTAACAAATATTTGTATATGTTATTGTTTTACCACCGTGTATAGCTTGAAATATTTTTTCAATATAAAAATATAAATTCTACGAGAGTCAAATTGTTCAACTACAGCATAAGAAAACTTCCAAATCGTGTTTACCTACTTTTGTGAAGCATTAAAACCATCTAACCCCTCATCATTGGTCTAGTGGCCGGCCGATTAATCTGCACGGAAACCTAACAATATAAATATCGTGTTCGAGAACAATCATTGTGAAAATGGATAATGGAGAGCAACCAAAAATAAGCGTGTCCGTTCATACACAAAAGGAAGTATTAAAACCAGATGGATGATTCCCAACTAAAATACGAGGGTTTTAAATACCTTTCAACATCTTAATTTTCATTTTTTTTTCTTATTCTTTTTTTCCTTTTGTTCGTTACAATCAAATATCCATATGAAGTTGGAATGTAGCATAGACTGATTGATTGCAAAAAAGGCAATCACGATGAAAAGAAAACGGACTTGAGATATTATTGTGTACGTAAAGGATGAGGGGAATTACTTTCTTACATTTACGTTTGAATGAAGCTTTAAAAAGATGTCAGAATTGCCGTGCCAAGAAAAAATATCTAAGGCTACGAACGTTAGTCAACGTAGGAACTGTATTTAGAAAATATATCTTTTGTATTAACTACCTACCTCCTGCAATTTTTTTTTGAGAGAAGCTACTTGTAAGTATAAGGCAGAAAAATATTCATAAAACATGGGGAACGAGATATAGGTACACCTTAACGCGCTATACTTGTAAATAAAGGCAGGATAATATTCATAAAACATGGGAAACGACACACACCTTACCTAAGTCTTTTGAAATAACTACCTCGTGCTACAATGCCTTTGGTAGTGACATTTCTTTTGCGCTACTTGTAAATAAAGGCAGGATAGTATTCATAAAACATGGGGAATGACATACTCCTTATGAAATGACTACCTCGTGCTACAATCCTTTTTGGAGTGAAATTTATTTATCGCAATTTGTAAATAACGGCAGGTTAATATACATAAAACATGGGAAACGACATATACACCCTACCTATATATGTCTTTTAAAATATCTACCTCGTATAATAATCATTTTTGGAGTGACATTTCTTTAGCGTTACTTGTAAATAAAGGCATGATAATATTCATAAAACATGGGGAACGACACATACACCTTACCTATGTCTTTTGAAGTAACTCGCAAGTCTAGTGTAGGTAGACGCCAAAAAAGTGTGCAATTATGGTAATTAGGTATAAAAAGTTCAATTTTGATACATTTTCAACAAGTCGTTTAGTAATTAGGTATAAATAAAATAGTTGTTTTCCTAACAAGTGCGGAAAGTGATACTTTCCCGCACGCGACTGCAGTTGACCCGAGCGTCGCGGAGAGAAGATTGGGCAAGCGGTCAAGGGAGGGAAAACACTTAACGCATGAGTTAGGAACTTTATTTTTTCTACGACCGTATATACAAAAAAGTATATCAACCCATTGTTCAAAAGTTATTTCATTTCAACATACATATACAAAACTTCAAACAAAAGCTATTGATTATTATAAATATTACTTAGAAACACAATTTGCTGCTTTCTGTAAATTTCTTAAAATTGCCGGTTCAGTGGAGTTATTTGGTGTTAACTGGTAAGTAGATGACGTCGATGAGCATGGCATCGGTTGCAGGTCACATAAAGATGACGATGAAGGTGACGGCAACGGTTTTAAGTCATTTGTAGATGAAAGAATTTTATTTGATATATTTTTCTTATATCAAACCCGGGTGGTTTGATAGTTGTTTTGTGACACTACTTCACAGAATGTACAGGGTTATATAAAAATATCTTCATTATTTTATATTTTCAAAAAATTAAAAATGCAACAAAAAGCTGGAAAAGATGTAGATTGTATTTAATGAACTATTTCGTAAATATTGATTTACCTGTTGTGACAATAGTTATAACTACCGCAGTAAAAAATTACCTAACAATGTCAAAGTTTGCATTATTTCACTTTCAAAACTAAAATGCGTGCGGGAAAGTAGACCAGCTTCGGCGTATTTGCGCCTCATCAGTACAAGGTGGATATCATCTGTCCAGAATTATGCTCTTATACTATTATCTTGACATCTATTCTCATCCATTTATATGAAGTAGATAATTTAATTATTTTTCCTCTCTCTATCATTGATTATGCCAACTTTTTAAGATATACACTATAATAAAAGTTGTGAAATAAACTATATTGAAAAAAAGTTGGTTGTCCTCATGGATCATGGGTTTGTGTCTTTAGGGAACTACAAAAATCCGTGTTTTTAAAATAGTACCTAAGTAGGAATTGCAATATTTCCGTATATGTACTCATTGATGAACGTAATACAAATTTGGGACATTTTAAATTTGCACAAGGGCGCCAAAACTGCTAGGCGATATGTAGGCATATCAAATAATAATAATTAAAACTGGTCCTGTTTAAACCACCAAAAAACCACAAAAAGTGTATCAAATGTCAGCGGCGGATCTATGGGGGGCTACAGTGGCTTTAGCTACCCCAAGCCCCCTTTCCTAGTAGCCCACTAAATAACAGCGGCCATAAAATTAAAAAAATCCTTAGTGAAACTGTTAAATGTCAATTAAAAGCTATAACTGGCTGTTCCGATCTTATTTGGTTCACACTGTATATGAGCAGTGTTAAGAATTTTGCATTTTAATGATTTAATTTAGACTGGACAAAATAAATTTAAAATTTAAGAAGCATTTCTAGTGGTTATAATAAATTTGGAATAGCATATTAGGTATTGCTATTGGGTACATGTTTAAACACTATAACTACGTGAAGAAGAATAACGGTTGGTGGATTTTAACCACTCCCTCTAATTGCAAAACACGCCCTTAGCACGCGCCCTTTGCCAAGTTTACTCATACCGGCAATTTGAAAACAATTTCAATTTGTCTCTCGCCCTTCTTGTTGAAAAGTTTGCGCCTCTTGTTCCCTTGTGCTTTTTAAGTGCTTACTGACAGTAAGTGTATTATTATTTTTTTACTATAATTTTAAGGATTTAAAATAATTTGAAAAATATTAGTTTTTTCGATATATTGTTATGGAAAAATGTGTGTCATTTAGATATTGATAATAAACGAAAGCATGATAAATTTATCATAAAATTATGAGACATTTGTCAATGTCCGAGGGAAATTTATAGCCCAACACAACTAAACATTTATTCATTAAAGCTGGTGCAGTATGTTTTTATAGCATTTTGATTGCTATTAAGAGTAATTAGCAACAATTTTTGTTCTTCTACCTACAATACTTTTTGCCATTTAGCTAACAGCAGTTGATCTATTCGAGTGACTTGTTATATTTTTGTAAGTAGGTACTTTATATTCAAGCCAATTGTCTCGTCACATTTATTTTACATGAATCTGCTTGTAGTGTCTTCCTGATTCCATGGCGGTTATCTCGGGTTGGTATTGTTAAACGGGTCAATCATAATAATATTATACTCATTATGGTACTTTTCTTTGCATGTAACGATCTACATTATCTTCCTTCACCGTTGCTTCCTTAAACTCGGCCCCGTCTTTCTTTGTCATATTATAGCCTAGTCAAAGTACACATAAAACCTCACAAAAAATACAAAAATCTTGAAAATTCAAAATTGTTAAAAGGGTTGTGTTTAACATGAGTATAAAACTTACGATGTTAGGCATGCGATTTTCCGGTGGGAATTTTGTTTTTTCGCTTCAATTGTTTAAATAATAAATATACATAAAAACTTCCAAATCAAAATTTGTAGCTGATGCATCTACAAATTTTGACTGAAAAGTTTTTCTGTAAATTAAAAAGTTTAAGAGATAAAATTAATTTCAGTGGTAGTCCATTCGTGGTTACGCGCGAACGGCCCGTGAGCCAAATTTATTAACCGCTCGACTTGAAAGTTACTAATTTTGGGCTTATAACATTATGAAAAAATAAATAAACACATGTAAAATGTAGAGAAAGATCTCAACCTTTAGATAGAAATACTTTCAAATTTGAAAAAGTAGATTTTTTAACTGTAACTGTAAAATCAGTTTATTTATAATAAAAACTAGAGCTAAAAAGTCAATAAGCAATTGTAATTCCCATTTAATTAATAGATACTTATCCCAGCGAAAATTCCTTTTGGATTTAGCATTGCAAATGAGCATAAAACATTATTATTATAAAAGCAAAGCCATAAATATTTAGAATTTTAAACAAATGCTTCTTAAAAATCTGTTTTTTTGCATGCTTAATTTTACTTGTTTTTTTTTCGACTTCATTCAATTATATCTTTTTTCGAAATTAATATAATTCAATAAAACCTTACCACTAAGCGCTTTGAAGCATCTACTTTCGAAACTACTAAACAGTTTTTCTATAAATATCAATTTTTTTAAATAATAGACAATTATTTACAATAAATACTTGAATCAGACGTCTTTCAGCAAACCTTCTATAACTTTTTATAGTGTTAATGATATTATCTAAAAATTTGTAAACTTTATAATGAACCTCAAGTGATATCGATACAAAAGAACACACCTATGGCTCAGGTAAGAAAGAGAAGGGAGCACAAATAAAGGTGAAAAAGTAGGTGAGAGAGCGGCTTATACCTACGCGCCGCCGCTTAATAACAACAACAACAATAATAAAATATTAACAATAAATTTTTTTTTAACAAATCACACTAAAAATAGAGGCTATTACTAAAAAAATTATGAAAATGAAGTGGGGTCAAAAAAATTAAGGTTCACGTGGAAAATTGTATGTATCTTTGTGAAAAATGCAGATACCAAAGAAAGTTTCAAATAAAGTTTGAAGATTAAACTATAATCTCTGAAGTATGCTATGTTATATAATTTAATTTTTTAATTTATTAATGTTAATTAGAGAGAGAGATTTGGTAAAAAAACGAATTTCTAGTAGAGGTTTACGTGGAAAATCGATGATAATACATTAAAAATATTTCAAAAAAGTTGATGTATTTGTAGATACCCCATTCTAGAACACATTTCATATGAGAAGTATTTTTCTAAATATAATTGTTTATATACCATCGAAAAATTAAAAACATGAAAATTGATGTTCAAAAATACTACTAGGAAGCTTCGTATATTTTAAAAACTAATGCAGATACAAAAAAAATGTTCAGACAAATTTTGTAGATAAATGTATAAGCTACAATTTTTGAATTGAACATTTTTC
>CAJUYG010000495.1:149404-182635 GCA_910591675.1 Galerucella calmariensis
TTTTTTTTTAAATCACAAGTTTGGACAAATATTTTCAACAAACTTCTCCGAATGTTTTAGATGCATTACTGTTTCATAAATTAGTTCCTGTCACATATTCCAACCATAAGTACTTTGTAGTTATTGAAAAAAATACAAGAAATTTTTTTTTTAAACAATTAATTATTAAAAAGTGATCTAACAGACTTCATGAAATCAGTATAATTACATATCTTGAAAACTACAAATTTTTTGATATGTAAAGGTTATTTGTATTTCACGTGAAAACCATCGAGGAATACAAAATTGAATAAAAATTGCATCAAATGTCAGTGGCGTAAAAATGGGAGGGGAAAGGTAACATATTGTTCCAAATCTACACCACTGGATGAAAAAATGAAAAATATTTTTCCAACAGCATATGCCCTTTTACATTTGAAAACAACTTGCCAAATGTCAAATCAATTTATTCACCCATTTTAACCCTGCGGGCGGGGCGCCGGGTCCGTGAGACTTATGATGATATACACGCTCAGCATTTCTCGACAATATTCTGTAAAGGTCGGCGGACCCATCTACCTTTTTTTTTTTGCAAAAAAGACTCAAAAACTAGGTATTACTGCAAAAAATGTGGAAAATTTGTTTGTCTATCCCACCTTGCTCCTTGGTGTGTACCATGTTCCAATATTGCCAAAAACCAATAAAAATGAAAAATTGTTCTTATTATAATACAAATTCGAGATTTTTTTGATATTTTTATTTATTTTTAGTATTTTTATCTTTCATATTACTCGGGAACATTTTGCGTGTTACGTTTTTAGAACATAGCTTTTATTTTTTTCGAGTATTATGTATATGTATATTTTCTAAATTAAATCTCAGATAAATAATATGTTTTTGATTTTATACTATTACATTTACCAAAAAATTAAAAAAAAAACTATTTAAAAAAAAAGTCCGTGAGACCCGGCGCCCCGATTCGTGTCTTGATTTAGGGAGCCCCGCCTGCAGGGTTAAAGTTATCGAATTAATATCCTGTACTTCGAAAAGTGAATGTGTCCTTATATCATTTTGTCCAATTTTACGAAAGGTATCTACATGCAAACGTTGTAAATGTCATTTGAAAATACCCTGTATGTTTTTATTGTGCAGATTTCCTTATTTTGCGTGTTGAGAAATATTATTTTATCGCCAACCGTCAGTAAAGCCGTCAATTATCCGATTGATTTCCGGAAGTAAACAAACAGTTTACCTTCCTTTACTTTATCTGCCGCATTTGCGGCAGGTAAAGTAAAATGCGGCAGGTAAAGTATTTTGACTTTGACATTACTCGAAAATCATATCATCTGTCAGTGTCACGCTTCTCCCTATTAAGGCTCGATAATAGTTTTCTTGCGATTTATTTATAACAAATTATTGTTGGAACTCCTTTGACTTATTATATTATTAATAATATATTATTAATATTATGATATTAACTTTCATAATGTTTCAGAGTGTACCTTCAATTTAAATATAACAAATAATAAGTAGATTTGTTCTATATTTGCTGTTTACTTTGTCATAATAAAATACAATGAAATATACCTCAGTTTTTTATAATCTGAATTCTGAGCAGTTGGCGATAGAATTATGTATGCACCACGTCAGTAAAGTGTCTTTATCGGACTCGCCTGTTATTCGCCTCGCTTCGCTCGTCTCATAATTTCAGACTCGTTTGATAAAGAATCACTTTACTGCCTTGGTACATAAATAACTATTAGTCAGGCAAATATAAAACGTACTTTACAGCAGTCAATTTTGGGATTTTTTTCAAATAAGGGGAAAACCTGCAATGATGAACATATCCCAAAACCCCTCCATATAAAAGCTATAGCTACATGACTGGGATGAACTATATATTATATTTATAAATATTGCATAAGTTTGTCAAAGCATTTCCTCTCAAGTCACAAATTAAAACAACAGCAAATGAATGATAAGTACCTATAATAAAAAGGAACGTCTCTGTATCGGCACTTTGTCAAGTGGAAGACGGTTTTTATAATGGATGAACCTTAGGGGGGAAATCGGGGGAGTTTGTTGGTTAAAACACCCCCCACGGAAAATTGATCACTGATCAATGATAAATATTATTTTATTGGAGCAAATATGATGCAGTCAATTTTGAAATAACCAATGATGAACATAGCCCCCCCCCCTTTATGTTAAAGCTATAACTACGTCACTGTGATGAACTGTATATTATATTTATAAGTATTGCATAAGTTTGTTAAAGCATTTTCTTTCAATTTTAAGTCAAAAATTAAAACACGAAGAAAATAAGCATCTATTACATTTAAAAGTTGGAAATATTTTACGCCTCCATGCTTCGATAAGAATGGGAGATTGCAAGTAGCAAGCGGTAAGCAGCAAACCGCAAGGTGTCCTTTCTCACAGCAGATATATACGCGCAGGAAATACAACTCCTCTAACAATGTGAAATGTAAAATATTATTATGATGGGATTAGTGTTGCATAGCTGAAGAACTTCGAATGGAAGTATTGTTGACAGTGAGAAGCAAAACTGGGAAGGTGGAAGGGAAAATATATATGTCTTCTGATTCGATGCGTCGAAAGTTTGTCTTCACGATTTACGCCGTGATTTACAAACAAATAAGTCACTTAAATTGCATCGCAAAAAAATACTTATTTACCGAAAATTCATGTAAAGTCATATTCCTTCCTATCTTCTGGTGTAAGAAGTTTTTATTTTGATTCTGTTTAGTAGTAGCTACATACGAGGTTGTCTTTTGAGTGTCACATACATGGAGACTATATAAGAAGATGGAACTCTATGTATTTCAATATCTGCACAAGGTAAAGGGCACCAGTTTAAGCCACGTACCTTAGGTTAGGTTAGGTGTGTGGTGAGTGGGTCTATAATGCCTTCCACTGTGACTCGCAAGAGTCTCTTGTGGCTCACACCTATTCAGATTTCACCAAACAAATTCAGCTTCTCAACAAAGTCGATTAGTTTATTTGGTGAATGATATTTCAGGTCCTAGGGCGAGAGAGAGACCCTGCCAAACATCAGATACCTGATTCGAGCCGCGGCGGGGCAGGCACAAATAATATGCATATGCTCTGCTGTTTCATCATCTTCGAGACAAAGACGGCAAGTCGGATCTTCGGACAGTCCAAGTTTTAGCATATGATGATTCAGATGACAGTGGCCTGTTAGACAACGTAGGTCATGTCTATAGTCGAACATATGTTTGGAGACATTCTTCGAAGGATGTATAAAAGCATTTGAATGAACCAATCCTGGTAAATTATGCCAAAATTCTAAAGCTCTTCTCGCTGTTCAGGTATTTAGGGTTTGTTTGGCGAAACTTACTGTGATGAAAATTGTAGGTTCTGCAGATCCGATAGAAACACGTGCGGCAACCTTTCTTGCAAGAGAGTGTGCCAGGAATCCAGGCCAGCAATACTTTATTGAGTTCTCCTATTGAGGAGAGTCTTTTTTGGCAGTCTAAAACCAATTTCGACGTTACACGGTGAGAGCTAAGTGCTTTCAAAGCCGCTTGGCTGTCCGAGAAAATTTTTGTTCTGTCTCTCCACACATGAAACAATAGCGTAAATTTCCACCTGAAATACGGTTGTATAGGATCCTAGAGAGGTTAAAATTTCTGTCCTAGGTCTCCGCCCATATACACCTGCACCAGAGCCTAAGAGTGTTATTGAGCCTTCTGTGTACCAACAGCTGTCTGCTCTTAATAGTTCATCCTTACGGAGGACCCATTCATCTCTATTTGGAATTAGGACGGTATAAGGCAGGTTGTATTTTACTCTAGGAGGCATTATGTCAGAGGTCTTTCCCAAATTACTGTGACTTTCAGTGTCCACTAGCATTCTGCTTCGTTCTGTATAAGCCTGATTTGTGCATTTAGAAATATGCGCAATTCTGTATGCTGTCCATCTAGCCTCTCTTCCCAAAAATATATGGAGAGGAGGTAGGTCCGGAAGTATTTCCATGGCTGCTGATAGCACCAGTAATTGCTTGGGCTGTTCGCTGTAAAGCTTTTGTCCACCAGGCAATAGCTCCATATGTGATCATTGGTCTAACGATCATCGCATCCAATAGATTTGTTTGGGTTCCAAGCTCCAAGATTTTCCACAGATCCTGTGACATGTCCACAAGGATAGTCTGGCCTTATGTATAACTTTTTCCAAGTGAGCGTTCCAAGTAAGTTTCATATCTAGGATAATCCCAAAATATTTTACTTCCGCTGCAAATGGAATTACCTCACCATTGTATAGGAAAGTGGTGGAATATCCTCCAACTTTCCTTTCCTTTTCCACGTACCTTAACACAGCCAATCAAAAAATTCGAGTTAATGCTGTTTTATTGGTTGCTAGCTCCTTTGACAGTTCGCGGCTCACGTGTACACTTGTCAAGATGACAATGCAATATACCAGTAAAATATAGGGTGTTCAATTTATAAAGCAGCCTTTAAACTCGATTTTTACTCACTTTAAACGCTGTCTACTAAAAGAGCTATGGATTACAAATGCTTTATTATTTTAATACTCTCTCATTCATAAAAATAGACTATGTTCTAATCCGAAATGCAGAGTTAGTGTAGGTATAAATGTAGTACAAAGCACTCCTTGCTATAACCATAATGATATTAATTTTTAGAACTTTAGTTCTTTATGTTACTTGGAGCGAGGGAGGTCGCGACGCAAAAGATCTGACCGTTACGTTACGTTGTTACGTAATGTGCTTTGAGCGCGTAGGCTCACGCGCTCTCTCCTCGCTAGTCTCTCGGCGCAAAATGTTGATTGTCAGCATACATTAGCTGCGTTCGTTATTTGCGTCCGATTAATCTTTTTAGTCTGAATCGTTCGTTTATTACATCTAGAGGTAGGGTAGGTAAATCTGAACTGTTCGGTAAATCCGCTCAGATCAGTCGGATGTAAATCTGTTTTCTCGGAATATTTTGACCGACGAGAAAGATTAATCTGTTTATCTGTCATGTTATGAGGTTATGTTGTAGTCACTTCTGTCATTACATAAATCTCGTACTGTTTGTGGACCATGAATAGCTACCAAAATTGCCTCAGGGCTAGAGATAGTCGTAAATAATAAAAAATAAAATTTGAACCGAAAAAATCAAACAGAAAAATCGTAGTCTTTAAAATGAAAGACACAGGCAAAAAGGAGGTTAGAAGTTCGTTTGGTCGGGCCGTTCGCTAATAGCAATTTGCTCAGATTAATCTGTGATTACGTGACCAAAAATCCGTCTCCTCTGCGATGCAAATAACGAACTCATCTATTGTATTATCAATTACAGTTAATAGAATAGTTAATATGTACATTGTGCCAATCAACTTATGTATTTATTTATTGATTCAAAAAATGTATTGCTTAGAATGAACTAAAGTTCTTACCGTGTGCCCCGCGACACGTTCTTCAATTTTATCATTCTGTTTTTAAATTAAGAATTACTTTTTACTTACTTACCTACAAATCGTGTGTTCAAGTTTTTTTTAACTATAATTTATTTCTAGTTAATCGAGGCATGATAGATTATTAAAAAATATTGAAAATATCCAAATGCAACTTTTCACTAACCTTCTTAGTTTGTGAGATACAGGCTGTTTAAAGGTGTAGAAGAACTACGCATATTTTATTTTATATCTTCTCGGGGATGAAAGTACAAATTTAAAATTTTTTGTAGGTTATTGTCCCAAAACACATCGACAATTATGTCAAATTCCAGTAAGCCAGTGGCGTGGTACGAGGATTTCTTAAACTTTTATTGTACCATATTTTTGAAACTCCCTGTATTGAGAGCTAAAGACTTTTGTCTACAATTTTTCATTAAATTTTCTACATAAAAGGTATTCTTTGTTGAACCCGATAGAACACTCCATTTTCAATATTTTCAACTTTTTATTGCAGTAAGACACTTTTATAAGTTGTAATGTTTTTAAACAATAAATTTGTAGTAGTCGTAAATATTTTCTCAACACTTTATCTTTCCTTAAATAATTATGAGTTACAAACCCATAAGAAGCGTTTGTGTTTAAATCATTTGTAAATGATCTTCAAGTATAGGTACTACAAATTTATTTAAGAAAAAACAACTTGAAAAAGTGTCTTAATTTAATAAAAAGTAAAAAATATTGAAATTGGAGTGTTTTATCGAGTTCAACAAAGAGTACGTTTTATGTAGAAAATTTAATAAAGAATTGCATACAAAAGTCTTAAGGTAAAAATACAAGGTGTTTCAAAAATATGGTACAATAAAAGTTTACGAACCCCTCGAACCACGGCACTGGCTTATTAGAATTTGACATAATTAATACTGTCGATGTGTTTTGAAGATTCAATAACCTACTGAAAATTTTAAATTTGTACTTCCATCCCCCGAGAAGATATGAAATAAAATGTTTCTGCACATTTTAACAGCCTGTATCTCACAAGCTAAGAAGGTTAGAGAAAAGTTGTATTTGGATATTTTAAATATTTCTTAACGATCTTGCCTATAATTGACGGTACTTATTTACGGGACACCCTGTATAAGCAAAGTATAAATGACTATCCTGTTACGATTCACATAATTATGTCGTCATTATTTCGTTAAAATCAATGTAAAATGTAAAGTAAGGTAAGATAATTAAAAATAGGTTACAATAATAAAATAAGAATATAAATAAAATTGAATAATTCCATGATCAAGGTGATAAAATTCACACAATATATCTCGCAGCATTCACCCCTATATAAAGTTTCAAAATATTGACACCCTTCTTGGGATTTTTTCCATCGGATGCACACACCAATTATGAATTATCTCCGGTTAATTAGTCGGCTGTCCTTCCTCTAGGTAAATATTAATAGGTTTCGTGTAAAACTTAATAGTTTTGACCATATGGAGCATCGTGACATCGTATTATGCACTTAATACGCTTTCGTACACCTATAAGGGCTTCCCCACTTCCGTCAATCACTGTTAGATCTTCAGAAAGGAACGTTGTTATAAATTGATTATTTAATAGTCAGTTTGCAATGTAGAAAATTTAGGATGTTACGAAAAATATTTTTAACAAAAAAATTAGAAGGAGAAGGTGTAGACGAATTATTGCACTAATTATATACAGGGTGGTCCGTATCTATGTATGTATTTTGGGGTGACATTCACTGAGACCTAAAAGATCTATTGTTGCCCCTTACTTCCACTTAGTTTCTGAGGAGAGTCTCAGAAACTAGTAGCACCCTTAGTCCTATTTCCTGGAGGAATTTTAGGATATCTGCAGGCTTCAACTTAGGTAAATGTTCCTCTTCTACCCAGTAATCTTCCAGCTGCTGTGCTCTAGGATTCTGAAGTGCTGTGCAGTTGGAAAATATGTGGATGGGGGTTTCTTCTTCCATGCCACAAAATCTACATTCTTCTTCCTCCACTATTTTAGGCTGTTTCAGGTGCCCATTCAGGCGACAATGTCCCGTTAGGATCCCTGTTAAAACTCTTAGCGCAGTTCCACTTTGACCTATGCATTCATTTGATCTTAACAAGTTATAGTCACCTAGAAGAGTCTTTGATTGTATAAGCCCTACTAGATCTTTCCAATGGTCAGATCTCTTTTTCTCGATTTTACGTATTACTTCCAATATTACCTTGGGGCTGATTCCGCAAAAGGGTTCAGGCCCCCAGAAAGGTATTTCAGTCCCCCTCTTTGTTATTTCATTATTCCAGTGTGTCCTGGAATCCATAGTAAGGTGACTATATTGTTCTCGCCTAGTTCATTGAGTTTGTCTAGGCATTCCCACATCATTTTGAAACTGATTACACAAGATCTCAGTGCTTTAATAGATGCTTGACTATCCGACATTATGATAATCCTTTGTCTTCTGTATCCTTTATCAATATTGAACTGGGCGCACTTTCTTATGGCGTGGATTTCCGCTTGAAAGATACTTGGGGTTTTTTCCCAAGCTTTCAGAGTGTTTGGTTCGTGGCCCGAACACTTATATCCCAGTTCCTTCTATTGCTTTTGAGCCGTCTGTGTACCATTGAATGATATTATTTCCAAGTCTGGTAATGGTATTTGGATCCCATTCCTTCTTGTTGCTTAATTCCGTAACGAATTTCTTTGAAAAGTTGTACTTTTTCATCATACCGTCTTGTGGCATGTCCCTGGTTGTCTGATTTCGAAGAAGTGAGGAGGTGTTTTTGTTAATGATTTCCTCTCTACTTAGTCTGTATCTTGTTTTTCTGCAACACTTTCCACCACCATATGTAGAGGGGTGAGGTTGAGAATCACTTCCATGGCTGCTGTTGGGCATATTCACATTGCTCCTGTAATGCATATACAGGCTAGTCTTTGAATTTTGGAGAGGTTTTCTCTCGTCGTCAATAGGCTAGTTCTACTACTCCACGCAATGGCTCCATAAGTGATGATTGGTCCCACTATGGCAGTGTAAATCCAGCTTAGGATTTTAGGGTTACAACCCCAGTTTCTTCCTGCCAGATTCCTGCACACCATTAGAGCCATTTTTGCCTTGTATGTAATCACCTTTTCGTGTTTGTTCCACAGGAGTTTACTGTCTAGAGTCAAACCTAGATACTTGACTTCATTTCTCCTTTCAATCTCGTTCCTGTCAAGTTTTCCCGTTTTGAGGTTGAGTTTTCTTTTCTCAGTAAAAGCTATCAAGATAGTTTTAGTGGGGTTGATTTTAAGTCCCACTTGCCTACACCAGCTATTTGTATAGTTCAGACCCTTTTGTACAATATCACAAAGGGTGTTTTCGAATTTCCCCTTGGCTGTTATGACAATATCGTCGGCATATCCTTGGCAGGATATTCCGAGATCCATCAAACCACACAGGAGTTCATCAACCGTCCGACTCCACATTGCTGGGGATGCTACTCCTCCCTCTGGGCATCCTCTGGTGGTTCAGATGGAGACAATGTCTTTGCTCGTCCTCGTCTCTGCTACTCTAGTGGTCAGCAGTTCCGATATCTATTTGGATATTGTGCTGTCTACACCTCTTCTGCTTAATGCTCTTTTGACAGCCTCATGTGTAATATTGTCCAAAAGCTCCTTCTATGTCCAAAAATGCACATACCACAGTTTCTTGGTTGTCTAGAGCACCTCGGATATCCTCCGTCAGATGTACCAGTGCCGTCTCCGTAGATCTGCCTGCCCGGTAAGCATGCTGACATGGGTGGAGTCTCTCTAGGATTTTCGTTTTAATATGGTTGTCAATAGCTTTTTTCCAACGTTTTCAGCACAAACGATGTTAGACTAATTAGTCTGAAGGATCTGGGGTGGTCCGTAAGTAATGGTCCAAAGTGAAATGGAAGATTCTTCTCCTAAAAATATTACAATCTGACGCAACTTCTTCTAATAAAATATCGATGATAAGAAATATACAGGGTGGCAAAGTTGAAATGTCAAAAATGTTTTTTTCTCAGTAAATTGGAAGATTTTTTATATACAAACGTAAAAATTTGAATATAGGGTTTTAAAGGCCTGGAAAATCATAATATGTTATTCATTTCGATGTATTTTCTAGAGTGCGCCACAAGTAGTATACCTAACTGTGCGATTAACTTATTTATCGTTAACGGTATCCCTCTATTTATTGACATAATACAATGCTGTATCGGCCCTTTGTCACGTGGAAAACGGTGAACACTAGTTCACTAAAAAATCACTTAATCGTGAAAATTTCACATACAAATCGACCCTCGTACACAAAATCGATGTTTTGATTTTACTTAACCTTACCATGTTGTATTTTCTGTGTGACCTTCCACACATATACGTAATAATCGTTGGACAGGAATAGGAAGTAAGGGTAGTCTTTTTTTTTCACCTTCGTAAGATCGCATATGTCATCCTGGGTCGATAGAATGAATGGATGCAGTGGTCGAGTTCACACGATACTAATTACATATCATTACGGTCAGAATATGCTTCAATGATACTACCACTACGGCGTTTAAGTTGCTAATCAACCGTGATTCCGTATTATATATACATGATTTTATGTTTACCACAGATTTCGTATATATTATAAGTGAAGGAGAACACTGTATGTGTAATAAATATCACGATAAAATTCAAAGGTTGGCTTGTCCGCTTGTCTTAGGTAGGTAGGTATCTCATGCAGTAGCGGATTCAACTCCTGCGGGGCCCGGGACTAAAGGTGGATTAATGCAAGAAAAAATTAAAACTAAAACTAACACTAAGAAGATAAAACCATGTAATGTAATGTAGATGTTCATGCAAGAAACTAAAAAATTAAGATTTAAATTGAAACTAAAAAAGATGGCCAACTTTCAACTACTAAGAAATTAATTTCTTCCATGAATTCAACACAACGCATGCGCCAAGCCTGACCACAGATTACCTACTGGTGATTTGTGTTAAGATTATTTATATGAACTTGTATTACATGTATGAAGATAGTTTCATTGTTTATAACAATATTTTTCGTAAACAAGTTGTTTTACTTTTAATATTTATCTTCAGCTATCTGACACCTCGATTACTATTGGATGATTTGACATATGATTTAAGATACTGCGCATGTCCAGTTGTTTTATTAATTTCTATATTTTTTGTTGCATGAACAGCTGAGTATTCTTAATCTTCAATTAGTTTCAGTTTAGTTTGATGTTGCATGAATCCACCTTAAATCGATCAGGGGCCCACTTAGAAAAATCTCAAATAGGAGAGAGTATTACAAAAACTTTATCAACGAGCTTTAGTAACAATAAAATTTGATTTTTTTCTCTAGTTTTTCTTAACCATAACCATTTTTTCTGTATCATGCCCCCCCCCCCCAAGATTCGCGGATCCCGGTGCTTAAGCCCCGTCTAGCCTAATGTAACCAAATATCCGGCGGTCGTTAAGAAATCACTTGTTTAATCAAAATGACAACCGAGTAATGTCTTGAACGTCACACGGTCGATTCGCAAATAACTGATTCCGTTGTTATAATAAAATAGAATATCGGGATTAGAACACAGCCTAATACAGGGTGTCTTCAAATGACACTTACGGTTGCATGTAGATACCTCTCGTAAAATTGGACAGAATAATATAAGGATTAAGGGGTAGGTACAGTACATTTACTTTTCGAAATACAGGGTGTTGAAGTTTTCAAAAATTGAATGTTTTAATTCGATAACTTTAAAATGGATCAATAAATTGATTTGACATTTGGCAAGTTGTTGTTAAATGTGAAAGGGCATATTTTGATGAAAAAATATGTTTCAATTTCTGATCCAGTGGTGTAGATTTGGAAGAATATATGTTACTCCTCCCATTTTTACGTCACTGACATTTGAAGTAATTTTCATTCAATTTTGTATGCCTCAGGTCGGGCTTATCAATGCCCGGTTAAATCTGTCAGCTACGTAGCCCTCAGCTATCTCTAGCCGCCAGTCAAAGTCTCGGTTACAATAGAAAGCGTTTATCTTTATCAATGCATCACATAACTGACAGCTAGCTAACTGGAGGCTTAAGCCTAATTAGTGTATTTGAGCATTTGACAACCTTGTTCGGGTTATGAACGTGAGTGTAATAAATTTCTCATTTAAATTTGGTGTAAGGACGATATCCCGTTACATAAAATATACATATTATTAATTTTATTCACATAATATAACATATATAACACAGTGAATCAAGAATATAGAGGTGAAAGTTATTATTTTTCTATTTTACCGTGAGCTTACTCTGACAACATCGTGGAAAATTTTACTTGTCAGTGTCAAAATTGTAGTACTGTTATTTTTATTTCGTCTATGTGCTTTGTTGAGTTGTTTGCATTTGAGCATGTCCACAAAACAAAAAAGATATCCCAATTTCACGGAGTCAGAGCGACAATTAGGTACTTATAAAAGTAGCCGTTCACCATAAAAGTATAATAGAATGCAAAAAGACGGATGCTGTGACTTGGCGAGAATAGCTGGAATTTGTTGGAGTATCATGAGAACACTGGGTTTAGATAATCGAAACCGAGTAATAAACTTGACATCATCGAGCTCTTCAAAGGGATTTATCCGTTCTTCAACAGTATATGGTCGTCTTTCGTACTCTACTAATTCCAATATCTCGCCAATCTCCAAGCTCTTCATCGAAAAGGTCGTCAAGTCCCTCAAGATACATTGACAACATAAAATACTTCAGGTTCACGTTTTGGAAACCGATGTTAAGCACTCGTTTTGTCTCAGCAAAACAGAACACAACAAAGTTTTTTACGTGGTTTGTTTATTTTTCCTTCCATTTTGACATATTGACATTACGATTGTTGATGATCAGTGCCCTCTGCAGTTTGGCCGCATCGTAACTTAAAACATTCTCTCCAATCCCAGTTACAATTCTAGGTTGAAGTATTTTATGATTGACAATAACAATAGACACTTTTAGCTGGTCATAAGTTTTTACACGTATCCGTTGGATTGGATTGGAGTTACGTTGACGTAAAGAAATTGTCAAGAAAGCCTTTTTAGCAGAAAATGTATCGCTTCGTTCTGTTTCTAATTGTATAACCTCAAAGTTTTTTTATTTTACCTTTTTATATTTTTGTACGATATACGATATACGATTTTGGACGATATTAAATAATCCATTGCTGATAGACGAGGAAGATGATGTAATATAGCACAAATAGCACGGAATACTGACTTTGGTCGGGATAGGGATACGTTTAAGTATACGGAGTAGGGTACGTAACAATACGTTCAACGCATCGTATCGGCTGAAACGTAACGGGTCTACACATGCGCAGCTCGTTACGTATACGGATACGTGAGAAATTTAAGACAAGCTAAAAGTCTCTAATGAAATAAAATACAAACGGAACCTAGATGCTACTAAACTACTATAGAAGAATCAAATAAGCTTCTCGATTTCACCCCAAACGATAATAACACAATCAAATTTAAAGTTGGAATAATCTTTGTTGCAAAATGTAAGCAAACATGAAAAAATCATGACACAGTTGTCAGTTAGAATCTATGGGTAGAATAACGGAACACCACTTTCTCGTATTTAACTGTATCAAAGAATACACCAGCTGGTGTATTCTTTGACTGTATGTTCTATGGTTAACATCAATTTGATAGTGGCAGCTAGGATAGCCGAAAGTTTGACTGTCAGCTAATGCAAACTGGCAGTTGATAAACATTTTGACCAACAGCTAAGATTTAGCCGAAGGCTACAATATTTAACCGAGCATTGATAAACCCGCCCTCAATGGTTTCGACGTGAAAAACGAATAGCCTTCCCATATCAAAAAATTTGTAGTTTGTAAGATATTTAATGATTTCATGAAGTCTGTAAGATCACTTTTTAATAATTAATAAAAAAAATGTTTCTTGTATTTTTTTCAATAACTACCAAGTACTTATGGTTGGAATATGTAACAGGAACTAATTTATGAAACAGCAATGCATCTAAAACATTCGGAGTAGATTGTTGAAAATATATGTCCAAACTTGTGATTTTATTTAAAAAGAAATAGAAAGAATTCATGCAGCTACAGGAATTATTTCCGGCAATCGCCAGTCTTTCAAGGTATGCGATTTTCGATGAGAAAACGTTGCAAATTACGTATAAATGTGAATGGACAAATTCTTGAACATCTCTTGTAATTTGTTGGCTGCTTAATTCTTTTATTAATAAAATCACAAGTTTGGACAAATATTTTCAACAATGTTCTCCGAATGTTTTAGAAATTATTACTGTTTCATAAATTAGTTCCTGTTACATATTCCAACCACAAGTACCTACTTGTTATTGAAAAAAATACAAGACAATTTTTTTTTCAATTAATTATTAAAAAGTGATCTTGCAGACTTCATAAAATCATTAAATATCTTGAAAACTACAAATTTTTGATATGTAAAGATTATTCGTTTTCCACGTGAAAAACATTGAGGCATACAAAAATGAATAAAAATTGCTTCAAAAATCAGTGACGTAAAAAATGGGAGGGCTAAAGGTAACATATTCTTCAATTTTCCAAAACTTCAACACCCTGTATTTCGAAAGGTAAATGTGCTGGACCCCTCAATCCTTAAATCATTTTGTCCAATTTTACGTTAGGAATCTACATGAAAACGTCATTTGAAAACACCCTGTATAACTATTCAAAAACAATATTCCGACGTAATACATAATCAATTCATTAAACACAAATTCCAATTAACTAACAGCTCTCTCTATATTATTATTATTAACAATTGTGGGATTGTTATTCAAGCGCGTAGAAAATTCACGCCGAATATAACACGCTTTAAGCCGATTAGGAAAAGCTTCCAACAATATAATACTTTGTGATGACTGTATCTGTCTCTCCCTGTAATATATATTTTTCAACCAACAAAATCCTCCACTTGACGCTCGAATTTTATTTTATCATAAAAAGAAAATATCCGGGATGAAGCTTATATTTTATTGTAATAAATATTACGATTTGAGATTGTTAAATTTCATTTGTAACTGTCCCAACAACAAAATCGAACAATCTAACCGAAAGGAACGAATTAGTCCGGGGAAGTATACAATGAAAAAGATTTCCACCATAGATTTTACTCTTTTAAACGAAAGTATATGTAGTATAGACTTGGTATAGACTACTTTCTTGTTATTGTTCATAAAGCTACAACTTATTATCTATCAATTGCAGTAAACCGCGTATCGATAGCGTTAAAGTTCATGAAATGAGACAAGAATAAAAAAAATATATAAGGTTACGTAATAATGATTGTATTTTTGTATTTCTTCAACACCCTCACTCCTTCCATGTTGGGAACATACTAAACACCACCAACTAGTGAATTCTCTCTGTAAAGGACAATCAACATTCGGCCAGCCCCTGGACCTAAGTACACGACTCGATGCGCGCGCACAATTATTCTTTCTCTCTCTTTCAAGCTGTTTTTCTCATATTTTCCTTGTCGTACTTGTGTGATAAGGACGGTTCCATAAGGATTTTCGCGATCTGTATATTGAAATTTTGTAGGGCCGCCATTTTGTATTTTCAAAATCTTAAAACACCAACGTTTTCAGGTGCCGGACTACTGTATTTTAATGTATTATGAAGTCGTTATTATTATTCTAATTATGTTTGTAGCTTGAAAAACCATTTTGCAAAAATTATTTCAATTTTTCAAAAATTAAGGATTGAAATTTTTTTTTAATATTACATTACGTCATCTTATAGGGTATAAAATTACGTACAATTTTGATACCAACCATTTTTTTTTACAATCAAATCTAAAAAAGTTATGGACGAAAAACTGTTGCATTTCACGTCAGTAGCGGATCTAGAATTTTATTTTGAGGGGGGGGCTGAACGGGGGGAAATTTTGTGAAAGGACTTTCATATAATGAAGCGACCAAAACAGTAGCTTAACGTTGTTTTATGGAGTAAAAACAAAGGTTTTCAGGATGTTTTGTTTACTAATTTACTTCAGCCCAAAAGCCCCCCCGTAGATCCGCCACTGTTTCACGTGCTCCAAGCTATATGCTTGCAAGCTCGAGCGGAATCTCACAAATCTAGGAAAGCAGTCTATACAACAAAACTTTCGTTTAGAAAAGTAAAATCTCTGGTGGAAATATTTTCCATTTCACGGCAATTTTGACCTAACTTCCCTGGACTAAATACTCTATAAAAATTAGATGGATGAGAGAGCAGTGGGCGCCCTTGGGGGGAGTGGGCGCGATGTTTGCAATCTCAATTATTATTTCGATAATTTATAGTAATCTATTTTCATAAACATTATGTAAATTATAAGGACATTGTTCGAATACCACATAAAAGTTACAATAATGTTTTTACATATACTAGAAGGTGACAGCTATCATATACAATGATTTAATCAACAATTTTTTCGGTTTAACTGACTCGGGCGTTTGTTTAAAAGTGGTTCAAATTTCACCTTAATAATAATTAAGATATCTCTGCGATTTTTTGTTTAAATTGAAATTTGAAATTACCCACTTGAAGTACTTGAAAAAACAAAACTTTTGACGTTTCGAACGTTTAATTCGGACGATTCAATCCCGAGTTATTGAATCCCAAACTTGATCAACGATTCTCGGCAAACAAACGACAATCTAACCAAAGAATACACCAGCTTAACAAGAAGAGAAGCCTGACGCAATCTCTTTGATGTTTTGGTAACGTAAATTTATAACCTTTAGCTTGAGACACCGACGTTGACAGATAACTTAATATATAATTGGTCGACAAAGTGAAGTATGACAAGTATTATAAAATTAGCGCCTTTCAGACATGCGCATACAAAAAAGGATCGGAAATTTCACTTCTTGTTAAGCTGGTGTATTATTTGATATAATGAAAAAAAAATACTGTCATGCAAGTCCGATTCAACACCGCTACACTCAGCCATCCCATCCCCCCGGAATCCGAGCGCCGAGAACCTCTCTCGTTTACGCTCGAAAAACATACTTAATTTTTTCTACAGTTGTGCGTGAAATTACTAATTATTACAATACTGGATAGTGACTTTACTTTAAAAAAGGTATCTAGTCTTTACAATCTTTACAAGAATATGACGTAAAATTGTTTTTTTCAGTTGCTAGAAGACGACGGAAAGAAGGACGACCACGACGTCAAAGAACAACTTTTAGCAGCGAACAAACATTGAGATTGGAAATAGAATTCCAGAAGTCAGAATATATTAGTAGAGGAAGGAGATGCGAACTTGCCGAATCGCTAAGGTTATCAGAAACGCAGATAAAAATTTGGTTTCAAAATAGACGAGCCAAAGATAAAAGAATAGAAAAGGCGCACATTGATCACCATTACAGGTTAGCATTCCATTTTTTTATTTTGTTACATATTCTAGGGTTTATCACAACAGGTTCAAGCTATTTAGAAAAATATTGTAAAAATTAAAGGAAGTGACTATATTTGAAGAAGGGGAAGGGTGAATAGGATAATATTTTCCCTTCCCCTTCTTGAAGAACATAAGTGTTGAAAATTTGGCATCAGCGCAATTGTTTATCCTCAGGGCGACTGTCATTAGTGTCTATGGTGCACCCTTACCTTATCTCTAGTAAATTTCTTAGGAGAGTCTCAGAGTCGAGTAGCTCTGAGACTAGTAGCATCTGTAGGCTTTAGCTTAGGTAATGTCCCTCTTCTATCCAGTAATCTCCTAGGTGCTGTGACCTAGGATTCTGAATTGCTATGTAATTCAAAAGTATGTGGATGGAGAATTCTTCTTCCATGCCACAAAATCTATATTCTTCTTCCACCACTATTTTGAGCATTTTCGGGTGCCCATTCAGGCGACAATGTCCCGTTAGGATCCCTGTTAAAACTCTTAGCGCAGTTCCACTTTGACTTATGCATTCATTTGATCTTAACAGGTTATAGTCACCTAGAAGAGTATTTGATTGTATAAGCCCTACTAGATCTTTCCAATGGTCAGATCTTCTCTTTTTTCGATTTTACGTATTACTTTCAATACTACCTTGGGGTTGATTCCGCAAAAGGGTTCAGGCTCCCAGAAAGGTATTTCAGTCCCCCTCTTTGTTATTTCATTTCATTCTATTCCAGTGTGTCCTGGAATCCATAGTAAGGTGACTATATTGTTCTTGCCTAGTTTATTGAGTTTGTCTAGGCATTCCCACATCATTTTGAAACTGATTACACAAGAGCTCAGTGCTTTAATAGATGCTTGACTATCCGACATTATGATAATCCTTTGTCTTCTGTATCCTTTATCAAAATTGAACTGGGCGCACTTTCTTATGGCGTGGATTTCCGCTTGAAAGATTCGTCCGCCCCCTGCATATACAGCAAAATTCCTACAGGCAGAGCAGCAGCTGAAATTAGGAGACTTTTAGGTCTCATTATCTCGATAACTATAGAATTTTCGGAAAAAATGATGAGAACCACTTTTGTAGATAATAAGACGATCTTCATTTTGTATTCAAAGAAAAATTCGATATTCGCATATTTAGCCAGATATTAGCGAGAGAGCCGTTTTCCAGGGTTTTCGGGGTCATTTTCCCCCCCTTCCGTAAACTCAATCGCGTTAAGTTTTTTCTGGTTTAAAAACACCTGCCGTGACCTACAAATTGAGCCCAAAGTGAAGTCTTCGGCGACTTTTCAGGAGCTTTTGATATTTTCAGGTGTTCAGTTACTGGACTATCCAATGGTCAGATCTTCTCTTTTTTTAGGCTTTACCTATTTCTGCCAATATACGAGACCTATATGTGTCCTCGTTCTATCGACGAATCCACTGCCGAAATCTTATGTAAACTCATCTCGAAATTACAATTTACTATATTAAAATTACAGTTAGCTTCTATTAGTTCTTATAAAACCGATAGGTGGACAACAGTCGCTGCATTCACTAGATGTCTTCCGTTAAAACGGTCTATAGGGCATGTCTACGACAGTTGACAATACCACTGTGGTAAAACAATAGACACGATGAAAAATCATCAACAACTATTAACCTATATTATATACAGGGTCTCGCACCGAAAACGAAACAGATGCATTTACTGGCAGATGATTCCTTTTTAAAAAAATCCCTCGGACCCGTCGATTTTGTTTTCGAGGGGGACACAAAATTGGCCTAAAATCACAGTAACATTTGCAGCCCCCTAAGCGGGGGTGGCACCATCCCTAAAATCTTAAATGGAAAGGGGGGTCGAATGATCCATCATTTAAAAGGTCTTTCAACTCCCTTTACAATGATGTAAAATTCATGTACTTCAATTCAGTAGTTTTGGAGATTTATTGATTTAAAGTTTAAATACATCATCGTAAGAGGAGATCAATACATAGCAGCAAAGTTGTTAAAAAATAAAGAATGAACTGACCTGTCAGCCGAGTAAATGTTGAAAATGACCACCATTACTTTCCATGCAATAATAAAGATTTTGCTGAAAACGTTGCCGGACATTTTGCAATATTTGAGGAGTAATTTGATGGCACTCATTCACAATTCTTTGTCGCAAATCTTCTAAGGATGTTGGCTGAGTAGCATAGATTTTGCTTTTTAAGTAACCCCACAAAAAGAAATCCAAAGGTGATAAATCTGGCGATCTTGGGGGCCATTCAACGGCACCTCTTCTACCAATCCATTGACCTGGAAAGGTCTGATCTAAATAATGCCGAACTCTTAATGCGTAATGTGGTGGGGCACCATCCTGTTGGAACATCAACATATTCTCAACGTATCGACCATCATTCTGATTTTCAATTATATCTGTTAGCGCAGGATCTATGGCATTTTGCAGTAATTCCAAATACATTTCACCAGTCAAATTTCCAGGTAAGAAAAAAGGACCAACCAAATGATCGCCAAAAATGCCAGCCCAAACATTTAATTTTTGTGGCTGCTGTGTGTGTACCTCATGGTAAATTCTGGGATTAGAGTCCGACCAATATCGACAATTATGACGATTTACTTCGCCATTTAAAAAAAAGGAACATTCGTCGGAAAAGCAAATGTTAAATAAACATTGTTCATCGTTTGTAATTCGTTCACTCATAACTTCACAAAATTGTAATCGCTTATCAAAATCGTCTTCATTAAGTTCTTGTACAAGGTGAATTTTATACGGATGAAAATTATGTGCCTTTAGAATCCGTTGGATAGTACGTCGACTAACACCACACGAAGTTTGCAATTTGCGGGTACTTAATGTAGGATCTACAATAACTTGCCCTAAAACCCCCACTTCTGTTGCTTCGTTCCTTATAGGATTTTCAATATTACGTTTTTTATTGGCGACTGATCCAGTTTCCCGAAATTTAGCTACAAGTTCTACAACATATTTTCGGTGCACATTATTGTTCTCATGTCGCTCATTAAAAATTTGTGCTGTTCTATTAGCGCACTGATTATTTCCGAAAAATATTTCAATAATTTCAACCCTTTCTGCCGTGGAATATACCATGGTTAATTTATGTAAAAGCAATAAATGATATTTTAACAACAAAGATTGGTCAAATCAATCGCAAACTAATGTACTATTTCCTATTTAAAATAAGTACGTGGCATTCTCTACTTATCTTTCTTCAAGAAACAACTTTTTTTGTCACAAAGGACACTTCAATTGCTATTTTTATTATTAATAAACCATGGGCGTAGTAAATAAAAGCATTTACTTATCAAGAAAATGCTTTTACTCAAATTTCTTCTGAAAGAAGTACAAACTAATTTGATGTACCTATTAAAGTCTACTTTAAACTTTAAATCAATAAAACTCCAAAACTACAGAATTGAATACATGAATTTTACATCATTATAAAGGGAGTTGAAAGACCTTTTAAATGATGGCATATTCGACCCCCCTTTTCATTTAAGATTTTAGGGATGATGCCACCCCCGCTTAAGGGGCTGCAAATGTTAAAGTGATTTTATGCCAATTTTGTGTCCCCCTCGAAAACAAAATCGACGGGTCCGAGGGATTTTTTTAAAAAGGAATCATCTGCCAGTAAATGCATCTGTTTCGTTTTCGGTGCGCCACCCTGTATTATTAAATATGCAAGCTCAACTATTAAAATAACTTTAAAACTCAAACACGATCTATCATTATAAATCAGCATATCCTACAATGCTATTAAGTACCACGTGTCCTGAACGCTTTGTTCATTGTTTCACCACCGGGCTATTGTCAAAATAGTTTGTGACGTCACGTGGACATGCCCTATTTCCGGCAAAATATTCATGGTAAATTTCAGAATACTTTTTTGCTGTGTAATAGGACTCTAAGTGTAGAGAACCTACATAAAATAATTTAATGAAAATTTGATAATAAAAACGACCCTTTAACACTAATTAGAACCTAATTCCCATGATATTTCACAATAAGATAAACATCATAGTTGTATCGTTAAAAAACACCTGTTTCAACAAAATAGTTTCACATCTCAATGCCCTTTAGAGACTGTTCTAATTGTTATTCTTAATGTAAATTATCATGCAAATAAGACATAACTATAATACCCTATTATACTTTTTATTAGTAGATAGGGTACTTGGAAATACAAATAAACTTAAATACTAATACTCGGATATGTTAAACGATGTGGATGAAAAGTTGGGGTGATGGTTTTTGACGAGCTCATTGGAATAATCTATGTGAAGATTTATTTGATCGAGAATGTGATTAAATCAGCACGGAGATAAACTAAAAAGAACCCTTTTTTGTCTTTATGTATTTATTGCAACCTTATAAATTTATATTCTTTGAAGAATTTTTAATTGTCCACTTATATTTATACAGGTGATCATCTATTTTAGTTTATTTAACAAATCATGACCTATAATAGATGGTTGTCTCAAGTGTTGCATATAACAAAGGAGCGTCTAAATTTATCCCTTTTTACCGACGTTGCCTCATGTATAAAAGTATAAACTGTCAATTTCTTTAAAATCATAACATTATTTTTGTTAATTTTTCAAGAAGGGAGAAGGAAAAATAACCATAAGGCATGTCCACAAACTGATAGTTGACAATACCCCTGAGTAAAAAAGCACTAAATCAAAATCGATATAACTATTAAGAACCACGTGTTGTGTAAAGAACGCTTGTTTTTCATCACATTTCTCATGACATCACGTGGACTTGCCTTATTCCATTCACCCTTCCCCTTCTGGGGATTATCCTAGATATGAAACTTAGTTGGAACGCTCACTGCTTATAGAAAAAGTTATCCATAAGGCCAGACTATCCTTGTGGACATTTCGCAAGATATGTGGCAAATCTTGGGGCTTGGGACCTAAACAAATCAATTGGATATATGTGATGATCGTAGACCAATGATCACATATGGAGCCAAAAGCTTTACAGGAAACGGCCAAGCCTAGATCTCTCTGCATGGTCTACAGAGACAGGCTTGTCTGGCAATTACTGATGCTATCAGCTCCACACCGTCAGCAGCCATGGAAATCCTTCCGGATCTACCTCCTTTCCATATATTTTTGGGAAGAGAAGCTAGATATACAGAATTGCGCATATTTCTAAATGCACAAATAAGGCTTATACAGAATGAAGCAGAACTCTGAAAGTCACAGTATTCTCTGGGAATGACCTCTGACATAATGCATCCAACAGTAAACTAAGACCTACTTTATACCGTCCTAATTCCAAATAGAGATGAATGGGTCCTCCGTAAGGATGAACTATTATAAGAGCAGACAGCTGTTGGTACACAGGCGGCTCTAGAACACATTCAGGCTCTGGTGCAGGTGTATACAGACGCAGACCTATGACAGAAATGTCAACCTCTCTAGGATCCTATGCAACCATATTTCAGGCGGAAATTTACGCCATTGTTTCATGTGTGGAGAGATTGGAGCAAGCCAATCTCATACATAAAAAATTTCTCGGACAGTCAAGCGGCTTTGAAAGCACTTTAGGTCTCACCGTGTAACGTCGAAATTGGTTTTAGACTGCCAAAAAAGACTCTCCTGAATAGGAAAACTCTATAAAGTATTGCTGGTCTGGATCTCTGGCATGGAAGGAAACGAGAAGGCAGACTCTCTTCCGAAGGGAGGGTACCGCACGTGTTTCTATCGGACCAAAACCTACAATTGGCATCGCAATAAGTTTTGCCAAACAAACACTAAATACCTGGACAGCAAGAAGAGCTTTAGACTTCTGGCATAATTTACCAGGATTGGTTCATTCAAAGGCTTTTATACATCCTTCGAAGTATGTCTCCAAACAAATGTTAGACCATAGTAGGCATGGCCTACGTTGTCTAACAGGCCACTGTCATCTGAATCATTATATGCTAAAACTTGGAATGTCGGAAGATCCGATTTGCCGTCTTTGTCTCGAAGATGATGAAACAGCAGAGCATATAATTTGTGTCTGCCCTGTTGCTGCTCGAATCAGGTATCTGATGTTTGGCATCATCATTCACCAAATAAACTAATCGGCTTTGTTAAGAAGCTGAATTTGTTTGGTGAAATCTGAATACGTGTGAGCCACAATAGACTCTTGCGAGTCGCAGTGGAGGGCCTTATATACCCACTCACCACACACCTTTCCTATCCTATCCCTTTCTGTATCGCTTCTATCATTTTTCTTTCCATTCTCGATAAATTAACCAATGATCTGTTTCAACCAAGAAAAATAAGGTTATGATTAACTTTGGACAAGTCACCATTTCATTTCTGTTTTTCTGTCATATGTCAGTTATATTTGTTTATAATCGTTTAATCGTGTATGTCCATTTTCCATTACATTTTTGTAGCAGTTCTAGTTAGTTTTATCTCTATTCTTCTAATTATTTTTTCCAATGACATCTGGCAGAACTTCTGTTAATGTGTTCTGAGATAAAATAACGAAGTCGAGTGCAACTTCCGGTATAACCAAAAGTCTTCTAAAGTA
The DNA here is from genome assembly GCA_910591675.1 of Galerucella calmariensis. NCBI lineage: Eukaryota > Metazoa > Arthropoda > Insecta > Coleoptera > Chrysomelidae > Galerucella > Galerucella calmariensis. Next base: position 172,790 of record CAJUYG010000495.1, read on the forward strand.
GAGCATACTTTTAATTCAATAGATCAATATCAGAAACCTCAGATTTTTATTCTGATGAGTATTTCCTTGATGCCCAATGTACCTTCGAAAAAAATAAACTTGTATATAATTAATTTCTGAATGCTTAATTTTTCTTTGCAGAAAATTTCTGGGAGTGTTTCCCGGAAGTGTATGTCCTATTTGCGTCGACAGTCCATGTTACCATGTATCTCCATTGATGCAAAACCAATACTCAGTTCCTCGAACGAACACTAGTAGCAGCAGTCCAGAACACGATGGTGAAATTAATATTCAAGACGATTTATAATGAAAATCTATACGTTAGATTGATTCACATGTGTACATTTTGTAAAAAAAAACTTTATATAATATGTAAATAATTTTTATTGTATCATATAATACACGCTTATTTATAAAAACCAAACTTCTATCACATTTGTTTATGTTAATTATAATGTATGTCATTTATCTGCTTCTTTGTATGGTCAAAAAGCCTTAAAATTTTATCACCATCATTAAAAATGTTAGTCAGAAATTCCGCAGGATGATTAAACCTTTGAATATTCAATCCATAGGTCACAAACGGTTGGAAACTGGACGACTCATGCGCAGAGTCTTTTTGTGAACAGTTTTTATTCACTGCGCATGAGTCGTCCAGTATCCAAGTGACTGCTCTATGATCAAACCTAATATGTTCTCTACCTGGCGGTAGGAAACGTAACTAGTTTGATGTATGTACATAGTGTTATAGTTTTATAATCTCACTTTCTTTGTCATACTTTTTTCATTGTTTGTATATATATTTCCGTGCGGGTTTAAGGTGAGTAGTATTTATCCAGAGTGGTTGGGTATGACAACTGTGGTATTTAATACTATGAACGTTATGTCCAAAGGTATCGCACAAATCATTGGATTCAATTTTTATATTTGCGGAAATCCTGCATTAAAATTTCTAACGCGGACGGTCGCCCAGTTGTATTTTGTGATAAATGATAACACTCTACCTCTATCAATTTATTTAACAACATTAAATTTATTTTCAGTCTCGATTTTTTCTCCTTGACATTTCAAAGTGTGTTTTTCCAAATATTTTTTATAAATAAACACCTTTCCACATTTAAAACAATTCACACATCCAGTTCTATGGATGTGCATGTGATTTTTTAAATTTTGTGTGGTGAAAAATTCTTGATGACACACTCTACATTCATAGACTCTTTCTTTTGAATGTTTCTTAATCATGTGTTGATTCCAATTGAATTTTTCGCTAAAATTCTTCCCGCACTGTTTACAAACAAACTTTTTGGGAGTATGAATCCTCGTCTTGTGCTGAAATTCAAATGAATTTAATAATTTTTTGGACACGCACAAATTTAAAATAAATAAAATAATAAAAATGTTCACCTGTTTTAAACTAAACTTTGATTTAAACAATTTCCCGCAAATTTCGCAGTTACATTTTTCATTTGAATGTTTTCTAGATACATGTACACCTAAAATAGTTTTAGATTTTGTAGCAAAATTACACAATTTGCATTTAAACGGTCGAATTTGTAGATGAGTCGCAAGATGACGATTCATGGAGGCTTGGCAACTATTTTGTCTGCCGCACATATGGCAAATGTAACCTTTAACTCCAGCATGCCGAGCTTTAAAATGATTTTCTAAAGCTGCTCGTGAAGAATGTCTGGAGCCACAGGTACAACATCTGCAAAAAATAATAAAACTGGCATTAATTTGATGTAAAAGTTTAATGGTAAAATTAGGTTTCACATGGGTAAAGTATCTTACTTTTGCACATGCTTTGCTTGGTTCTACTTGAACAAACACAAACATGGTTTCATTAAAGATTCAAGTGTGAATATATTCATACATGGATAGGAATCAGATTTTTTTACCATGTCCATTTGTGCAGCAATGTTTCTATTTTGACACTTATTTTCCATAGAACAGCTCAACAAGCTGTACTGTTTCATCTTTTGTCCACTTCATAACAAAAGTAAAATTGCAGTAATTGCTCCAAAATAGTGAACAAACCAAAAAGAACATAGAATAGACTCAATTTGTAAGAAATAATTGGTTAGAAAAGTAGTGCTTAGAAATTCTTATTTTTTGAGAACCAAAATTAAGTCAAATAGACTCAACTTATAAGAAATAATTTTAGGTTAGCACATTAGTGCCAAGTCAGTACTCAACTTGACCAGGACAAAAAGAATATTCTTCTTGACTTTTCCAGACTACAAGACCCTTTACATGATCCATGTAAACCTGGCTTTACTTAGATTAAATAACAAGAGACCCAATTTTTTCATTTTTTAAGTTAGCTTAAACAAAATTATGACAAAATATCTAATTGAAATTTCATTCAATGTGTCCTTATCTAATAAAAACTGTTTTTTTTAAATAAATATTATCTTTTATATCTTGTCTTACTGAAATACTCATAATGAAATATTCATAATCAAAGTAAAATATCAAAACTGGCCTACTTGAAATTATCTGTATGTTTTAACATATGAGCTTCCAAACTTTTAGGTAAAACTTCAGCTTGGCAAATCATACAAGACACCTTGTGATTGTTTTCATGTTGAACAATTTCACTTCTACTTGAAAAAACCTGAAACAAACACTGTAAGTTAGTAACTTATGAAGGGAAACATAAAGAAATGTTTTCTCTTTGGCTCTATCTTTCTGGTAACCAGTCAAGGTCTCCATATTTCTATTAAATAAGTACATGAGTGTCAATTCTACTGAAATTTTTTATTACCTCATCACATTTTGAACAACAAAATACAAATTGCCCATTGTGAGTTTCTTGGTGGTCTAGATAATCAAAAAAATCTTCAAATCTTTGTGTACAAATTTCACAAGAGTATAAATTTTTTTTGGTTTTCAATTGTAAAACATTTATCTGGAATTAAAAAAAAAGTGAAACTCCAATATATTGTATTTGTGAAAATAAGGAATTTTTTTTAAACACACAGTTGTTTTATTAACAGTATACATTACATACCTCTTTAGTTTCGTTATTCTCTGGAACTGCTGGTGTAACTGAAACATCAGAATTTTGTCGGGTCAACAATTTTATACTTTTTGGTTTATCTTCATCAAACACAGTTTTAGATACATTAACTTCACTGCCGATTTTTTTTGTTATTACAGATTCATTAATCTTGTTACTACTGTTTCTACAATGTTATAATTTCATTTAGCTACTATTTTGCAGAATATAATTATCTACTTACCTCTTTGATGTCTCTAGGTGGTTCGAAAGATTTATTGTGCTATTATACAAACGAGATAAAACTTTTTCTGAATGGTAAATAGTTTCAAAAAATCTTTCTATTTTCTCAATAAAAACTAAACAATTGTTACATATCACTAATGGAATATCTGACGATATCTAAAAATGTTTGTTTAAATTGTGTTGACTTATTTCTACCAACAATTGTAAAACAAACCTTTATACCAATGTTCGTTATTTTCTTCATAAGATAATCAGTGGAATTATCTAGTACTTGGTTATTTAAGTCGCCTAAACAAAGACGACATTTTGTTCTTTTATCCATATTTAAATACGAAAATGAAAATAAAATTCATAACATACTATTTGGGAAATAAACAAAATACAAAATCATAGGAGTGAGTAGGGACTGTAGGGAGGGAGTGGGTTTTTCTCTTCTTCTTTGTAGGATTTTTGGCCTCCGCAGTGACAGCGCTTCCAGTGATAATTTATTTGACAAACAATAGTAGGGAAAGCTTTTTTATACTCTTTGCATTTTTTTCAAAATTATTTAATATCTGTCGAATTTTAAACGATTTGCGGAGAAATAGTATGTTTTCCTCGTAGTAAAAGCCACATTTCTATATAGACTCTGGATAAAACAAGTATACTAGCACCATCTATGACATGAACTTTGCACTATAATAAGCAGAAATATGGAGGAATATTTGATTGACATTTCAATTTATTATGTAAAGAATATGTGACAAGATATTTTAAATTTTTTAACCATGAGCGAAATAGTGAAGCAGTGGGTACAAGAAAAGTTAGGGATAATAATTAATTTAAGACCGGAAACATTTTGCGTTTTAACAAAAGATGGGTTCCTTCTTAGTAAAATTCTTAGAAACTACGAGATTATAAACGACGAACAATTAAAAATGATACGAAAAAGTGATAACAAAGAAATATGTTTAAAAAATTATCAAGATCATCTCGTTAATTGGTTAAAAATAATCAATATCGACTTAAAAAACGAAGAAATGGAAGATATAGTCGAGTGCCGTGGACTGACATCTATTAGTCTTTTTTACAGAACGTTTTTAGAACTCCACGAAAAGGATTGTCTCAATTTCATAGCGAAAAATAAGTTAAATCAAAAATTACGACCGCAAATTTCGAAATTTTCAGTGATTAACGTCAAAGAAAGTCCGTTTGATAAACTCAAAAGTATGGAAAATAAATACAATGAGTACATAGAACATTCTTATGACGTAATACATTGGCTTCAAGATAGATTCGAAATGGTTATAAGCAAATGTAAAAACGTTAGGGAAGAGTATAGATGTCTGGCTAGAAATTCCAAGCGAAACATCTCGAACAGTTTTTCCTTTCCTTTGACAAACTATCTAATGGAATCTAACGTAGAAAATGTTTCGGAAAGAACTTTACACTTAACATACGATGAACTGTTAGAAGAAAATCGAAAATGTAGATCAGAAATGTTTCAACCAAATCCGAAAGAAGCCAAAGCAGTTTTAGATAAAATAAGAGAAAAATTAAAGAGAAAAGCGGAAAATGATATATTCAGAAAGGAATTAGAACTGTGTATAAGAAAAGCTCTATGGGAAAGAATATTGATACAAGAAAAGGAGAATTTCCATAAAGAAGTAACTGGGAAAGTTTTAAAACAATCATTATACGAAAAACAAATGTTGAATAAACTACAGGAAGTCAAACAACAAAAAACCGGAATGTTGAAATCTAAAAAAATCGTAACCGACGAAATAGTCAAAGAAAACGAATCTTTATTCATAGAAAAATTACTAGAAAAAGACGAAACATTACAAGCCAAAGAATTCCAATATTATTTAGAAAAAGATCGAGCACTACGATTACACAGAACCCTCTATCAAGAAATCCAAAGAATAAAAGAAGAAAGAAGAAAAGCATTATGTCAAGACACGGTGAAAGCGATTTGCGACGCTGCCGTAAAATATTCCGAATACCAGGAGCTATTCGACGAACCACCTCCCAAACACGTAATCGATATGTGGAACAAGTTAATTATACTGGGACAAGATTTAAATCTTCCACGCGCTTCCGCTCGTGATTTAATCGATGACGATACTCAAATCCCCGAAAAAATCATTCAAAACGATATCAACTTACAAGACGCACTAGACGAAAAATGCTTGGAAAGTTATTTAACATTCGAATGGCCTTGGATGTTGGAAAACATCGAGGCTAACGAAGAACTCGTAAGCGAAATGAAATCAGGCATGAACGTTCTAGGTCACAAAGTCCATCTTCTTTTAGACGATAAATATCCCCTACCCCAACTCCCACCGCCACCGGACTTACCAAACGTTCGTATTAAAGTGTGCGTCAGAGGTTTACCGGATATCACGTGTCTGCCTATGCTAACCAAGCTTTTGTCTTACAAAAATATACTCGTGGTACAATTACAGGACGCTACGAATTATTGTATCGAAGCTTTTAAAATCGAATCGACTTTGGAAGTTGAAGACGATAACAATGACGAAGGAGAAGAAGACAAAAAAAAGGAAAAGAAACAAAAGCCGAAGAAAGGGAAAAAAGAAAAGGCTAAAAAGAAGCCTGAATTGGAAGTTTCGGTGCCAACGGTGGAGTTTACTGATAAACATGTGCAAACACCAAGGATCTATCCGTGCGAGAAGATTAATTTTTCCCCGCACGCAGAATTAGGTAGAATAGCCGATGAGGAACTGGGGAAAGGAAATGCTTTGACCGATTACCTTTTGGTTTCCATGTTTTTGGAATACCTGAGATCTCGACCTGACATTGAAGGTTAAATCGAATTTTTTTCTTTTTAATAGGGCATGTCCACGACATTTGACAGTTGACAATACCCCTGTGGTAAAACAATAAACAATGAACACGATCAATAATTATCAAACAACTATCAACCTATACATATTATATATTACTAGCTGACCGGCCACGCCTTGCTGTGGCTAACGTTTTTATCACACAAATAGGTTCGAGGGTTTTCCTACACGTGAGCATGCAACATGCAGCTGCCCATGAGAAAAACATGGATTTTTTAAATCTAAACCACAAATGGACATTGCTTGGCCTTCAGACTTATTTATATACATGGCAAAAGCTAAAAGAATTGGAAACTGTAACCTTCTAAAGGATATGGTAGAATCTGGCGGTATCATTGGAATACGTGGCAACAGGACCACTTTTCCTTTAAACTTTCCAGTTAAAATGGTTGCTTCAAGAATATTTCCGGTGGTGTCATAGCGCGCCATCTATTGAATACTTACTCAATCCAGTCAACGGATGTCGCCATCTGTTAGAATCGTTTGGAGCTAACAGATAAAGACAAATAATTTGCAATAAAATAATATTGCGATCATAACTTGAGATGTAAGCTATCCTATCTTTCAAGTTGGATCAAACTGTACACGGTGTACAAATTTGATTAAAATCGGTAAAGTAGTTTAGGAGTCCATCGCGGACAAACATGTGACACCTAATTTATATATATTAAGATTAAATATGCAAGCTCAACAATTAAAATGACTTTAAAAGTACACTGAAGCAAAATCAACTAAACTCAAACACGATCTATCATTATAAATCAACATAACCTCACTATTAAGTACCACGTGTTCTAAACGCTTTGTTTATTGTTTTACCACCGGGCTCTTGTCAAAATAGTTTGTGACGTCACGTAGACATGCCCTATTTTATACTGACAAATATTATTTTCAAGGCTGGGTACTTATAAACTACCCAATGAGTTTCGAACAAGCCATCCTTCTAGAAGAAGGTATTTCCGGGCTCAAAGTACCTGGGGTACCAAAGTCAAGCAGAATTTGTAAAAGTCTAATTGATATTGTACAGAGTATCATTGAAGAGGAGGATAGCATAAACGAAATGAATGATCTCAGATATTCCAAATTGGTAACTGATCCAAGTGAACCGATTGAACCTCCACCTTACGATACCATCCTCACAGCTTTTATACAAATTTGTCCAGGTACGGTCATCAATTTCAAACCTAGATGCTAGATAAACTATGTTGATGTCAAAATAATAGTAGAGTTCATATAATAACGTTCTTGGTGTGCGTCATCGATTGTTAATGTTCTTCTAACATATTACGTTGAAAGAAATGGAAAAAAGGCAGGTCTGTAATTATTAGTAGTAATCAAAATATCACAATAATGAACCGTTGAAATGTATTACAAACGTTAACCAGTGGCGGCTCGTGAACTTTTTGAGATAGGTGGTTGTACATGAAACGTTTTTGTAAAAAGATACTCTATTCAGCCAATTAATTTAACCTTTGCGCAGCGGCCAATAATATTATCATAAAAAATATCATTATGCTTTTAGCGTTTTACCAAATCTTTTTCAATATTGCATAAACGATTTTGGCCCATTGTATTTCGAAGATAAGTTTTAATTCGTTTGAGAGTAGAAATAGAAAATGATCTCTCCACCGATGCCGACGTGACAGGAATGGTGACTGTCAAACAAAGTAGTTTATAAAACTGAGGTAAAACTTGTTGCAAATCATTATTTATGTAGTCGGATGGTCGGGGCAATCGAATAATAAATATAAAGGCACTATTCGTATTAACTTTTATATTTATAATTATGAAAACGTCTTATAGGTACATTCACACTTTACGAAAGACAAAAAGAATATGAAGCATCAGCGTCATTCAACGGTTGAGCTGACATGACATTTACATCGGTACAACACAGACGTGCCAGTGCCGCATATCGTAGGGGTTCACTGCATTTATCATATATTTTATCATATCGGCGGGACTGTCGTACTGACCTAAAATATCTTTATCCGAGTATACAACGCATAATTCATTGTGCTGTGCTATTTTATCAAAAAATTTATATTTCAGAACTAAGTTATCTAAAAGTGTGTATTGGAAAACTGTTTTGAAAAAACATTTGAATAAGCTTTTATTTGTCAAGTCGAAAAACCTTTTTGTAAATCATGTAAATCGGAAAATCGAATCTCAATTTGACCTTTAATAGTATCTAACAGTTGATAAAAAAGTTGTTTATAATGTAGTTTCTTGTCTACCAAATTATCCTTTTTTTCCTCCTTTTCGCGGGAGGAGCCTCATCAGTTCACTTTCACATAAAATATTAAAATGAAATTCTGTATTACGGAAACTTAAAAAAATTCTTCCTTTTTTGTAAATAAGATTTTAAACCAACAGCAGCATTTAATGAAACCTGATCTGTTGAAAAGTCATCACTGTTTAATATAAAGTCAAATGTTTCAATTAATTTGTTTGTTTTTTATGAATGGTACCTAAACACTGCACGTGATGTAAAATTCCACCGAGTTGGAGCATTACAAAGAATTTTTCCTACGATCACTACCCAAAGTAGACTTTTGCACACTCAAATCTAACCGCAAAGTTGATGTTTTCCGCGATCTGTCATAATTGACATTATTTACGCTCTAGATCGTACTTTTCCGCTCGCCTGTTTTCATTTACAATAAACTAAAGAAAGGTAGTAAATAATAGATATATTAAAACAAAATGTAGAGCAGTCCGAATATTTTAGTTGAAATATTAATATTTGAAGATATTTCGAACGAAATTAATAAATATTCCTATATAATTTGACTGACATCTACAATTTATACAAGTTACTGGATTTACAACGCTGCAGGTTACGCTACCAACAAATAGATGGAGGTGTATATTTTATATGTTTAATTTTATTGAAATTATAAAATAATTTAAACCTCATACATTGATATTATTTTGATTCAATACTACAGTGAAGGATTTATTTCTTAGTTCAAGATAAAAATTAATATTTACAACTTATTACAAATATAACGTCCAAAGTATCACTTTCCGCTCTTAATACACAAATAGCTATTGTTTCCTACTATGTTATTTAAAACTTCCGTTCGTTTGGTGGATTTGCTAAAAAAATTTGAAAATGACGATAAGTTGGAAAAAAAATTCTTACTTCCTTAATGGAACTACACGCATTACCTAAAACCAAATGCATGTTATGAGCGTAACAATGGGTGGAAATAGCCTGAGGCGAAACTGATTTTATTTTTGTTTGTAGACCATTTAAATGATCTGCCATTACAGATGCGCCGTCGTAAGTCTGATCAATTAATTTATTCGCAAAGTCAAATCGTTGAAATGTTTCCATTAAAGAATTAAATAAATTATCCGCTGTTCTTCCACTAACATCGTAAAATCCTAAAAATATTTCCACAAGTTGGCCATTTTTTACAAATCTAAAAATTATTGATAATTGTGATTTACACGTTATAGGTATCTGTTGTTGACGAGCCTGCTACGAAAAAAAGGGACGTCAAATAATTCATCCTCTATATGATTTCGGAGGACATAATTTATTGAATCAAGAATTTCGTTTTGTATTGTTTTTGAGCTGCCTGCAAATACTGACGCGTTTCTCATAAAATCGCGGAGCTTACTATCGTATTGACAAAACAAATCTACCAATTCTCTAAAATTACCTTTGTTAACTGAATTATCAGTTTCATCGTGCCCTCTAAAAGCCAAATCTTGGGATGATAAATACAACAAGAAACCAAT